>JAJQKJ010000417.1:0-67390 GCA_029574335.1 Rana kukunoris
GGCGGGGCCTGAGCATTATCAGGGGCCTACGCAGCTTGCGTAGTCTGCGTATAGGGCGGATCGGCCCTGACTTTAACAAACAATTACAGGTATTGTCCTTTCAGCCTGGGACTGGGAAGTGGAAAAAGAAGCAGTGGATTGATGATTTTAGCTGTCTGTCAATCTGTTTTTGCCTCGAATCAGCTTGTGCCTTGTCAGTACATGAATTGAGAAGCTCCCTGTGCTGCTCCTCCCTCTTCCAGTCTGATATTTGCTTTATAGTGGTAAAAGGCTGATATTAGGAAAAATCCAACAACTAGCATGGCTTACTTGAAATAAATACAGGACTGCATTAATTTGTTTGTGTGTTTTATTTTTTAAATTTAATGGGGTTTAAGGCTATTTTTGCCAAAATCCACATTGATAAAATTCGTAAGGCAGTTAGATATTATTTTTATTATTATTTAAGGTACTTATATAGCGCCACCAATTTACGCAGCAATTTACATATACATTGTACATTCACATTGGTCCCTACCTTCAATGAGCTTACAATCTAAGGTCCCTAACTCACATTTATATACTAGGGCCAATTTAGACAGAAGCCAATTAACCTACCAGCACGTCTTTGGAGGCATGACTCAACTATTGTAAGATCTTGCTGTAGGTACTGTATACAGAGAAAGTCATTCTCAGAAGGAAAAACAATAACCCTTCTCTTTAACATCCAATCCATTTTTGTTTTAAAACTGGGCATGCTTACAGGAATAGACTGGAAAAATTACTAAATCTAAGCTCAAACCAGAGATCGCCATGTGTTGAAAGGTATAGACTGCTCACATTCACAACTTGTCAAAATAGATAAATAATTCATATTCAAGGGAACTTTATTTGATTCCTGTAATCATAGCCAACAAAAAGCTGATCATTGCAAGCACCCCTGCCAGTGTTAATGTTTTTTCTTATCTCTGTAACTGACACATTTTGAAAAACAACAGACTTCCTGGATCACCAGATCAAAATAGAAGCTAGAAAGCTTTAAAAAAAAAAAAAAACAGATGCAGCCATCACATGTAAGAATTAGTAAGGTGCAATAAAATAAATGTTTGCTTTTGGGTTTAACAATGTTTTAAAAAATACCTTGAATACTACTTTGCAAAAATGTCAGTGCATTTCTTCACTTATTACCTGCAATGAGTGCATACTGTATAACAATATTACAAATTCTAAGAAGAACATTTTCTGTGATCAATCTTCCTCATCCTGTGCCACTCCACCCTATAATCTTTTTTTTTTTTTTTTACTTCCACTACGTGATCAATTTCAACCAAGGTGTCCTCTCGCCTTATCTTTTGGGCTTATAATCATCAGGTCCAACATTCAGGTGTTAAAATGATCTCTCCTGCTCTGTTTGCTCCTAATCTCCACCTCTGGGGTCACAACAATCTCTCAAGATTCTTCCACATGGTTGCTGGTGACAAGAGGCCAGAGAACAGTATAAACACATACAAAATATTTATTTAAAAATAATGCAATGGAAAAACACCATATAAAATCATCACACCAGCTCCCTGACTTTGAAGATGGCCCATTGGGGCAGCTCGGTGAGGCAAAGTTTTTCTTTAGATGCATTTGATACAGCAGTGGCAGTAGCCCTCCACTTCAGCAGGGCTAGTAGAATCGGGGTGGAAAATCCTCTCGGGTCCTAGATGGCCATGGTTGTCGTGAAAATAAGTCAATAGTGTCTCCCTGTGTTTTTCTAGTAGAAATAGCTGCCATTTCTCTTCGTGATCATCAGAGGGGCCCCTTCGGTAGACCCCCTTGATGCAGTTGCAACCGATCCCATTGACGGTGCAGTAGGCGGGCCTCCTTCGAGGAGTCAGTGAGGAGCATGTTGGGCGTTGGTTCTCCAAGGCCTTTAATGCCAGGGGATCCAACTGGTCCCTCCTCAAATCCTTCTTAGAAAGCTTTGGAAGACCGTCATCCCAAACTTGGGTGACATTGCAATAACATTTGGGGACACCAGCAGCTGACATTCCAATGTCTTTGGCCCTGGATCCTCCTCTAGCTTGGTGTTCTGCTTCCTGACACATGGGGCCAGATTCTGGTAGATCAGAGCATCTTTGCTCTGGAGTAACGCTTCTCATTTACGTTACTCTGCCGAAATTTTAGGAGCAAGTGCTGTTATTCATGAAGCACTTGCTCCTAAAGTTGCGGCAGCGCATCGCAAATGAGCCGGCGGGATTCAAATTGGGCGGGTACGGGGCGTGTAGTATTCAAACTAAGCGCGATCCCGCGGCGAACGTACTGCATGCGTCGCGTCGAGTGTCAATGCATCCCAGTGCGCATGCTCCAAATTCTGTCAGTGAACGTCAATGACGTCACATCCCCATTCATGAATGTTTTACGCAAGCGACGCGATTTGTTTTTTTTTCCGACGCGATGACGACGCCTATACCTAACATAGGATATTCCACTAGGGGGCTGCTTTATCTTTACGCCGCGTATCGCTTCCGGAAACGTTGTAAAGTCACTGCGTCGCGCCCGAAAAAGATCGTGAATTGCCGATTCCCGCTCATTAACATATTTTTTGAGCGTAAATCGGCGGGAACGCCCCCGGCGCCATTTTTAAGTTGAAGTAACGATGCGATGGCGAAATTCAATTGCGCCGATCGCATCGAAACTCCAACCCGGCGTTTCTTGTTTTCTGGTTACAGAAAACAAAAATGCCCGCTTAAAGTGACAGTTAGGCTGGCGGATCCATTGATCCGCCAGCCTAACTCTACCTGAATCTGGCCCATGGCTCGTATTCCTTCAGGTGTCAGCCGGGTCCACTCTTCTAGGGGGTCACTGGAGCAATGGGGCCTTCTTGACAGAGCATCTGCATCCTTGTTCCCGACCCCGGTCAATACTTCAGGCTGAAAAGTAACTCCGATAATGCAGCCAACCATCTGCGACCTGTGGCATCCAACTTGGCAGTGGTGAGGATGTAAGTGAAAGGATTATTGTCAGTCTTAATCACAAACTCCGCTCCATATAGATAATCCCTGAGTTTATCCACTACTGCCCACTTCAAGGCCAGATGACAAGCTCCGACTCACATAGGCAACAAGCCGTAGGTGGCCGTCGTGTTCTTGATACAGCACCCCACCCAATCCATCTCGACTGGTGTCAACGTGTAGTTCATATGGCTTGGTTGTATCTGCATAGGCCAGAACTGGGGCAGTTGTTAGACTCCACTTCAGCTGCCTAAAGGTCTCTTCGCATTGGACAATCCACTGTTCCTGAATGGACTTTCTGGGTTTTCTCGGCCCTCCAGCTGGTCTAACAAGCCTTCTCGGGTCATCATTTTACTCCTCACTTTTCAGTAGCTCATTGAGAGGGCGAGCTATCTTAGCGAATGCCTCAAAAAATCTTCTGTAGCAGGAGCAGATCCCCAGGAATTACCTGAGTTCAGTAACATTAGTGGACTTCAGCCAGGAAGTGACAGCTTCTGGGGGTCTGTGGCCTCTCTCCGTGAGCAGACATGATGTGACCAAGGTAGTTGACCGAGGGTTGATAAAACTTGCACTTCTCCAGAGACATCTTCAACCCCTCATCATAGAGTTTCCTCAGGACCCTCTCCAGATACTCCTCATGCTCTTCTAGGGTCTTCCCGAAGATGATGATGTCATCTAAGTACACCAACACCTCCATAAGGTTCATTGCACCCACGGTCTTCTCCATGAGCCTTTGGAAAGTGGCTGGGGTGGCACCGGGGTGATGAAGGCAGTTTTCTCCCTATCCTCAAGCTGCATGGGGATTTGATAGTACCCACTCTTCAGGTCCAGTACGCTTAACCACTTAGGTCCTGACAGGCTCTGCAAGCGTCCAGCCTAAAATATGAAAATCTGATGAAAATCCTGAATCTGGCCCTATGTCTTTCCTGCTGCAAGTTACTTGAAGCTTAACTTTTGTTGTGGAATAGATTGTGTCTTCCCTTGTTCTTATTGTTAAAACATTATACTGTCAAAAACTTTAACAATTCAAGCTGAGCACATAAGGAGATCTCCCATAAGGAGAGGTTCTTGAAAACTGTGTCAAAACCATCAGTGAATCCAAATGTTCAGATAGTTGAAAACATATGCACAGCCTTACCTTTTCTGTAAAAGTTGCACTTGCCCATGGTTCTCATACCTTCTGAGTATGCCTGTTGGTTGTTAATATGATGAGAAGCCTCACTGCTACTGTATGGAGGGTGTGTTGAAAGGCAAAACTCAATATTTACAGGGAAATCATGATTTTCTTATCTAAAATCTCAAAGCCAATAAAATCCACATGATTTCACCTGTTCATTTGTTGTGGTGTGTGTGTGTTTGCATCATAAGTACTAAGGGTGAGTTATTTATATTGCCTCAAATCGTATTTAATAGCATACTTTGACAATTAGGTAATTCAATTAATATGCAATGCATTTTGCTAAGCATGAAATGACTGTGACTATTTTAATGTCCTCAATACATATTCAGAGTGCAGCTATTACATAAACAGAAAAAAGGCAGCTCTTCTTTTAAATACAAGAATTAAAGCCTAAGCATCCTGATACACAGAAATTTGACAATCCATATATATTAAAACATTTGCAGCAGTCCTAATCAATGCAATTTATATTGTTTTCAGAGGCTTTGAAAAATTATAACATTTTGCCATTGTTAAGCTTTTCTCAATGCTTGCAGTAAAATATAGTTATTCATGATCAGAATAGTAAACAGAGGGTGGAGAGGAAAAGCAAATTCCTAGCGTTACAAAGTGTTTTATGCATATTTATATGTGAACAAGGTAGATGAAGGCACTGTTGCCCTTTACTCTGCTGGAATATTAATTGGGATATTTATAAGCTAGGCATGCATGGAATAAATATGGAATAATGATGGCGGTCCTCATTGGGCAAGAGTTTGTCAGTTCTGCTGCTCTTTGAAAACAAGGCACCTTACAAAATGAAGTGCTTGTCTTGTGCCTCATTTGGAATGCAGAAAGCATCCGAGTCGCTGTGCAGCACTGCAAGAAAACCCTGAGAAGACAAGAAAAATGAAGGCAGCCACAATCTCATTTTCTGAGGGCTGCAAGTCAGCCAGGAAATGGCTATTATTCCATCGACACTGTCGGTATTAAGTTATTTCCTTCACTAAATACGAGAATGTTCATGAATATCTATTGAGTCCCAGATACTGGTGTCTACTGGCAGTATGGCTCACTGATTGTAGCTTTATATTCCTCTGACTACACACCTCAATCTCACATTGAAGTGAAAGACAATAGTATTTTAAATTGGTTAATAAATCTCCAGATTGATGCTCTTAGAAGGTGCATGAACTTAGTCTCCATTACAAGTAAAAAAATAAAAATAAAAAAAAATAACATTTAACCATTGAAATTCCAGGATTTTTTTTCTAGCCCTTTAAATAAGAAAAAAATGAAATATTTTAGCAGTTTCTTTATGGCGTTCTAAATGTATCCTGTCAGAATGACATTAAACCTTATAGTATAATGTGAAATGTGCACTGGCTTGCTTTAATGTCACCCTTTGTGTTATGGGTGCTGTATAAGCAGAGGCACATCCTGAGCTCTCAGCTACTAATACACAAGAAGAAATTGGTTTCATTTTACAGATCCTTAAATTATTTTATTTTTTACCTTTTTATTTTTTATATTGTCATTTTATTTTAAAATTTAAATTGAAAGCAACAATACTTAACCTCTACCCAGCATTGTATTGATCTTTATAAAAAATACAAATATTACTATGATACATTTGAAGCAAGACTCCAAGTAGACAGATAAACAACTATTTTAAATACATTTATATTAACCATCCCAATAGCCAAAAGACCAGCTTTTCTACTAAAAAATGTCTTTGACTCAAATAACTTGAATGTCACACAACCAAGCACCATCACAATCGGTCCAACCCTCATGCCATATAATGATAACGAACCAGCGATATGATAATGCTGTCAAATGAGCAGACAGGTGAGGTGTGGATGCTGAAAAATGACAACAGGAAATGGTAGTACCATCTTTACAAACATATAGAATGGCAGATGATTATAGAATTATATATATTATTTTATATTATATATATATACATACACACACATATACTGAATATATATATATATATATATATATATATATATATATATATATATATTCGTTTACAGTTCTGTCCACTATGGGAAAAAGCACAGCAAGTACTTTGTCCCATGTTTCAAACTACTTTCTAACTAGTTATGAATACCAACTTGCTCCCCTACCCTCCTGCTACTGACGGTTTTGACAACAGCTTTGGGGAGATGGATGATTCACAGCTACAGCTTGTCTCAGCTGTGAACACTTTCCTGAGACAAGAAATGTGAAGAGGAATGCACAGGGAGGAAGATGTTTAAGCCTCTGCATTTCTCTAGCAGTTGCTTGCCTAGGGAAACTGCTCACAGTCGGGAAACTGCACACAAAAGAGACAAACTACAGTTATAAATCAGCCATCTCCTTCAAATCTGTTGTCGGATCAGTCAATAGCAATAGGGGAGGGGGGTAAGTCAATATTCATAACTAGGGTTAGAAAGAACATAGGAAACATGGGAGAAACCACTAAATGTAATTTGTCCCATAGGGGACAGAACTGTAAATAAATAATGATAATAATGATAAATAATGATAGATCTTCGTTAATAATCAAAGCACTGAACAAACAGGATCTGACAAGCAAAATATTTGACCCATAATTATTTAAAGCCCGCCTTGTCATTTTTAGAAAGCTAAAGTATCAATGATAACAGGTTCTATCGGAAATAGTGTCTATGCCAAACAGCTTCTATCTAAAAAAATTTAAACAGCTAAAATAAAAGTTTAAAAGTTGATTGGCTGTGATCCAGTTGAGGCAAAGGATTAAAGTTTTTCTCAAAAATGTTTTACTAATACTCCATAACTTGTTTGCAACTGCATAGTTCTTCAGAATGACAAATCTTTTTGCAAGTAAATTAGTCATCATATAGGTAGGTTGACTGTGTATTTAGCTGTTTGAGTGCAGTTCCACTTTAAATAAAGCATAGGCAACAAAGCAGGAGAGATGTGAGGCCAAAACCCCCTCCTTACTTGGTAGGTTCTAGCAACAATTCATCATCAATAATCTTTAATATTACAAGCAAGTCTTAAAATATACTGTATATTTGTTTAAATGAAAAAAATAAATAAAAAAGTGTTGCACTTTAAAGTAGAACTTTATCCATAAGAAAATTTGAGAGTAGAAAATACATATTTAAAAGACTGTCGACTGTCGTAAATACCTTTAGAATTCCTTTGGGGCTCCGCAACAAAATTATCATTGCTTGTGCACGATTGATGTACCTGTCAGAGACTATAAGATCCCATACACTCTATTAGATTTTCTGCAGATTTTTGTCTTCATATTTACCAAAACCATTTACCAAAACCATATTATATGAGGTCAAACCTTAATACACACGATCATTTTTCGTCATGAAAAAAACGTTGTTTTAAAAAAAGTAATTTAAAATGGTCATGTGTGGGCTCATTTTTCGGCTTCTGAAAAACAAAAAAAAATATTTTCGAGCATGCTGCATTTTTTAACAACGTTTTAAACAATGTCGTTTTTCGGGTTGTAAAAAATGATCATGTGGGGGAAAACACGACGTTAAAAACCCATGCATGCTCAGAAGCAAGTTATGAGATGGGAGCGCTTGTTCTGGTAAAACTACCGTTCATAATAGAGTATGCACATTCATCACACTGTAACAGACAGAAAAGCGTGAATCGTCTTTTACTAACACAGAATGAGCTAAAGCAGCCCCAAGGGTGGCGTCATCCGCATGGAACTTCCCCTTTATAGTGCCGTTGTACGTGTTGTACATCACCAAGCTTTACTAGAGCATTTAGAAAAAAAAACTATGGTGTGTGGGCAACGTCATTTTAACGATGAAGTTGGAAAAACGTCAATTTTTCTACATGCCGAAAAATGATCGTGTGTACGCGGCATAAGAGTTTCAATTTGTATGCAATCAGGCAGGCCCTTGGTTTTGGTAAATCTGAAGACAAAAATCTGCAGAAAATTTAACAGTGTGTAGGGAGTCTAAAGGCCCGTACACACTATACAAAAATCAGATGGGGAAATTCATATGACAAGCTGGGTGTCCATTTTCTAATCATTAGTATGGTGCTTTCAACAGCCAATTTCACCTTTTCATCAGACAAAAGCTGGATGTGCAGACTATAAAGTTTTTCTTGGATGTGAACTCAACATTCTAATTTTTGTTTCATTAGTACAGATTTCATACGAAAAAAATCATAAGAGCAAGACGCATGCTCAGAAACGAAAGAATACATACAAAACAATACAACACATTAAGTCACTTGTGACATTGTATTCTGTCGTACACAAATGTTTGTATCGTTGGTAACCTCTTCACTTTTCAAGTGAGACTAGCATGCCACAAAAATCTGATGTTCGATTGTTCGAAAATCAAAGCGTGTGTATGAGGCTTTAGTCTCACAGTTTCCCATCAAGCTCCGCCCACCCAGTGACTCAGGTTATTTCCTAAATTGGGCATTGCAATGTGTGGGTGATGACATCACCACTATCTCTGACAGCTTTGTTAGCCTTTAGATTTCAACCAAGAAATCTCCCAGCTTACAACTGAGTGGTGATGGGGATAGAGTCCTTTGTGTCAAGCTGTCATACACAAGAATGAATGAATGAATGAATGAATGAGAACTTATATAGCGCGGCACATGCGAACTGAATCGCCTCTGAATCGCCACAAGAGCGTTCCAGCACAGACATACCCCTTTTTGAGCACTGATGCAACTCTGCATAGCAGTTCAGAGCTGGCCTTAATTACCTAATCTGCAAACTGGTGGAAATTCTTTAAGACAACAACACATGCAAAAGAGGGTATACCAGCTTAGTGCATTATCCCATACACCATTAATAATCCACAAATTACTCTATTCGCAAACCATGTGATAGATGCATATCAGAGTAAGCTTCAAGATTGCTCCATTCATTCAGCGTACTCGTACAGCATACATGCAATGACCAGTTGTACTTAAATACTGTATCTATCGCATGTTCGAGTATTCGCGAATAAATCGAATATCGCGGTAATTATTATTTTTTCAAATTTATTTTTAAAACAGATCACATCCTAGTGATCTCCATCGACGTCTAAAAGCATTGCTGGTATGATTAGAGACCCTGGGCCGAGTAGCTGAGGCGATCCTTTTATGTTGCCGAATATTCGCAATGCGAATATCCTAATTACGAATATTCGCGAATACTTTCTCTGCCCTTCTGTGTTTTGTGTATAAAAAAACAAAAACAAAAAAAAAATTAGCTTTAGTTTAGTCGAGTAGTGTAAGTTTGTGTAAGTAGAGTTAGTGTTTAGTGTATATTAGTTTAGTAATCTAGGAAATGATCTCCGTTTTCGCGTGTTGACGAGAATTTCGCAATCAATTTCGCATTAGCGAAATTTCGCATTCGCATTAGCGAAATTTCGCATTCGCATTAGCGAAATTTCGCATTCGCATTAGCGAAATTTCCCATTTTTTTTTTTTTATAAAATATCACGAATATTCGATATTAACGAATATTTCGCGAATATTCTTCTATATATTCGTGAAATATCGCAAAATCGAATATGGCGTATTCCGCTCATCACTACTAATAAATGGTGTATGGGATAATACACTAGACTGATGTGCCCTCTTTTGCTTGTGTTTTTGTAGTGTTACTGAGGTCTTCCCAGTCCTAAAAAGGCAGCAAGGCTTAGCATGTCCCTTATCCATGCTGGCAAGCAGATATGCATGAAGAACTGGCACCAGGGTATCGCACTCATTCTGTTAGGAGAAATGAGAAATATCTCCTTAACTTACACGGTTAAGGAGATATTTGCAGAAAAGACTGCACCGATGTCTACGTGCATGTGTGCCATAGACAACGATGCAGGTGCAATGAGCGTGCCGTTAATGAATGGGATTGTGCCGTCCCTGATGGCTCCCGCACGCATGCATGGGAGTGACATCATTGCTGCTCCGGCCAGTCACGGCGCCAGAGCAGCGATACCCGGAGGTCACTTGGGTATCATGGCAGCAGCGGAGGAGTGGAACAGGGGTCGCTATGGGGGCTTCAATCTCAGATAAGTAATTCATAATGAGCTAGTATGCTATGCATGACAACAAGGGAAGAGGTGTCTCTGGCTGCAATAGTTTAAACACAATTTCTTAAAAGCATAGGTAAAAAACAATCCCAAATAGGGAGAAAAGGGTGTCATCCGGTCCGTCCTCTCACTGGTCCTTGCTGGGGCACTGTGGAGTGGGGGAGATCGATGTCTTCTCCTCACCACTGGTATGATGGAGCCAGCTGCGGTGGAGGGATCTCGGATGGCACTCGAGCACGGATGGACTGGCAGGCGAGGGGTGATGATGTCACCGGGAATTCGACGAGTTTCTGAGTGGTCAGGCAGCGTATGACGCGGCTGCCGCACTCCTTTCTCAGCTGGTGAAGGGGGAAGTGGAGCTAGTCTTGTATTGCAAACATGGGGAAGGGAAAAGAAGGGGCAGACAAGGGATTGGTGGAAAGAAGAATGGTGACACAGCTTTGGACGTTATATCGATGACATTATTATCATCTGGGATGGCTCCCCAGACCTCATTCCACCTATTGTTGAACACTGCAATCACAACCAATATGGTCTATCCTTCACATCCGTATCCAACCCCTCCTCATTGGCCTTCTTGGATCTCAAGCTTGGACATGATGAGCATACGATCTGTGCAAAAAACGATATGAAACCCACGGCAGGAAATTTGTATCTACACTTTAAGGGTTGCCTACTCCCTAAATGAACAAACAACATCCCTAAGGGCCAATTTTGTCGTTTGAGACAAAACTGCACAAAAGACTTAGATTATGTAGAACTCAGCCAAAATCTCAAAAACAAGTTTACTCTGATTGATGAAGCTTTCAAGTTCTACCTTCATGGAAAACCATCAAAACCTAAAAGAACTGCGGATGATTGCTCAGCAAGGTTTGTGACTACATTTCACCACAAATACAAAAGTATGGAAAGAATACTATCCAAACACTGGGATATCCTACTCCAGGATCCTCATCTTAAATCCAACTTTCCAGTCCGCCCTAAAATCACCTATCAGAGAGCCCCCAATCTCAAAAACAAAATTGCCCATACCCATTCTCATACCTCTAGTGGGTATGTATCAATGCCGGCAACCTCTTTGTAAGGCATGTTGTTTTGTCCAACACAGACAAAAACATTCCACACAAACATACCCATTAAAAGAGTTCTACAACTGCTCCTCTGATTTTGTTGTATATGGTCTGAACTGCCCCTGTGGCCTTTTGTATATAGGACGAACCATACGACCCCTGAGACAAAGGTTCGGAGAACATAGGAGGAACATAGAGGGTGGCACAGACCCTCACAGTGTACCCAGACATTTCACCACATCACACCAACAATCTACCTCAGGACTTCAAGTATGGGTCATCAAACAAATGGACAGATCACTTCCAGCAGCTGAAAGATTCAAAAAACTGTGTGCACGAGAGACTTACCGGATCTACAGCTTAGATGCACTCCTGCCTGGTGGCATTAACGAGAGCATCAAAATTGCCACCATTCTATAATTCAAATGCGTAACTTTTAAACTAACTGTGCTCCCCCTCATTCATTGATAAATTCAATAAAAATATATTTTTAATATTTGTAATATATCTAATGTCCATATAACTTATATAACTTATATACTGAATGTTCTAAGAAAAAAAAAAATAATAATATTTGACAGAATCTTAAAAAAAAAAAAAAATTGACTCTTCAAGTTTCTCAATGTCGAATCTTCATGTCTCTCTATGTCAAATCTTTTCTCTCTATGTAGAATAATATTGGACTAATAGAGTTAAGGTTAGGCACATTCGACCGCAACGAAAACGAAAATAAAGCATGTGTTTATGTCGGATCTTCTGTTTTTCGTTTTCTGTGCTCTTGTTATCGTTTGTTAAAACGATAACGAAAATACCTGAAATTCGGACGAAAATGAATTCGGACGAAAACAAATGCACATGTCTAATAAACAGGAATAATTGTAGGAGTTGCTGTACACTTGGGCTCATTAGTAATTAATGCAGTTGACAATACTTAGATATCACATTCAGACGATATAGGGTCATATACCGAGATAGTTGTCATTGCAAAAAAGTCAAGTATGTCAGTCACAGTTAAGGCATGATATTTATAAGGTAAAAACAGGATAGCAGCAGAGCTTAGAAAGGCAGGTTCCAAAATGTAAGCAGCTGGAAAATAAAGTTCACATAACTATAACAACTATGGGCCAGATTCAGGTAGAGTTATGCCGGCGTATCAGTGATACGCCGGCATAACTCAGGCTTTGCGCCGGCGTATCTGTTTTCTATATTCAGAAAACAAGATACGCCGGTTTGCTGCAAAGATCCGTCGGATCTTAAATGCAGTTTTAAAATGGCCGCCGGGGGCGTTCCCGCTGATTTACGGCGAGAATATGTAAATCAGCGAGATACGCCAATTCACGAACGTACGCCGGCCCGACGCAAGCACTTTATGCCGTTTACGTAAGGGTTTTCCCAGCGTAAAGATAAAGCTGCCTGAAGCAGGCGCATCCTATGTTAAGTATGGACGTCGTGACCGCGGGCATTTTGATTTTTTTTACGTCGTTTGCGTAACTCGTCCGTGAATGGGGATTTACGTTGATTACGTTCACGTCGAAAACACTGTCATAATTCGGAGCATGCGCACTGGGATTTTTCTACGGTCGACGCATGCACAGTACGTTCGGCGCGTGGACGCGCCTAATTTAAATAGGAAACGCCCCCTACCCGCCTATTTTGACTTAGGCCGCCAAATTTACGCTATGCTGCCGCAACTTAACACGCAAGTGCTTTGTGAATACAAGTTGCGTGTAAAGTTACGGCGGCGTAACGTAAATAGGTAACGTTACGCCGCCACAAAGCCATCCTGAATCTGGCCCTATATGTGTAGTGCCAGCATTAAGCAATTACATATGGACCAGAGGTCTGCTCACCCAGCCTGGTTAGCAAGAGGGATCGTCCTGATATCCAGATTGCTCAGTCTCTCCTTACTTTTCCTTTGAGAGCTAGAAACAGCAAACTGCTGTATGTTCAATGCAGCTGAATAAAGTGGGTGTTCAGATATACTGCGATGATCTCCATTCAGGAGATGAAAAGTCTTGCTGTTCGTTGGCCCAAAGGAGCATATGAATCCTTCACAGGCTTCAAGGCTGGGGATTGTGCAGTGTGATAACCCGCATCGGGTAACTTCACACTCCCGCTTGTTGCTCGGCTCAAAAGAGCGTATCAGAAACAGGCTGCAGTGTCATGCAGTTCATGCAGAGCCCATTGGAGTGCACAGCGCATGCACCCACATGACGTAGTCCTCCTGTGATGAAATTTATGTCACGGTAGTGATATTCTGCCCAGCATGTTTCACCCAATTATGTGGGTTTCATCAAGGGATGTCTGTTATATATGTAAAATGTATTAAATATTTTTTTTTCTATCTAATAAAATTATACACTGTTTTAAGTGGCTTGGTCCACCTGTGGCTTATTTGGGGGTCCTTTTCCCTTTATTTATGTACTATTTAATTTGGATTCCCTTTTCTTGCAGGAGTCAATGGAACTGCTACTGTTCACGTCGAAAACACTGTCATAATTCGGAGCATGCGCACTGGGATTTTTCTACGGTCGTCGCATGCACAGTACGTTCGGCGCGTGGACGCGCCTAATTTAAATAGAAAAACGCCCCCTACCCGCCTATTTTGACTTAGGCTGCCGAATTTACGCTATGCTGCCGCAACTTAACACGCAAGTGCTTTGTGAATACAAGTTGCGTGTAAAGTTACGGCGGCGTAACGTAAATAGGTAACGTTACGCCGCCACAAAGCCATCCTGAATCTGGCCCTATATGTGTAGTGCCAGCATTAAGCAATTACATATGGATTACATATGGACCCACATGACGTAGTCCTCCTGTGATGAAATTTATGTCACGGTAGTGATATTCTGCCCAGCATGTTTCACCCAATTATGTGGGTTTCATCAAGGGATGTCTGTTATATATGTAAAATGTATTAAATATTTTTTTTTCTATCTAATAAAATTATACAATGTTTTAAGTGGCTTGGTCCACCTGTGGCTTATTTGGGGGTCCTTTTCCCTTTATTTATGTACTATTTAATTTGGATTCCCTTTTCTTGCAGGAGTCAATGGAACTGCTACTGTGTTTTAGCCAATCAGGAGTTGAGTACCAACATGCAGAGGAACTCATGGACATCGTTGGAGAGAGATGGGGCTCAGATAAGTATTAGGGGGTGATGGAGGGTTGGCTGCTGCACACAGAAGGTTTTTTGTCTTAATGCATAAAATGCAATAAGATAGAAAAAACTTCTGACTTTACAATCGCTTTAAGGTAAACTGTGTTTGCATCATTCATCGCCCTTTATAATATCTTTATATCTATATACCAATCTACCAATTAATCTTCCCAATACGATCAGGAATACTAAGCCCCCACACACTCCACACCTCCCCCACACCACTATCCTACATATTTTTTTTTCCTCTTCGATTATACAGTCTGTTACCTCTTCATTCATTATGTAATTTGTATTATAACAATGCATTTTCAATTATTTTCTATTATTATTTTTTTTTGTTTATTTAATTTTTTAAATATTTGTTTATATATTACTGTTGTGTACAGTGAATGCTTTCCGCGTGTTTTCTTTGCATTGTAATACTTTAAATCTCTTAAATAAAAGAATGTAAAGATAAAAAAAAAAAAGAGTGGAACATGTATATTGTTCCGAAAGCTGAACTTATTCTTTAAAGCTACCTGTTTATCACAAGTAGCTTCAAATCAGTTGTGTTTTTTTTTTTTTTCATGTTGCAGTACTGCAAGGTGAAATTAGAAGACCATTTTTATAAAATGTTGGCAAATGTAAAATTTTCTCTGAAATCAGGTTTGATGAAATTTCACGCTATTTCCAAGTGGGTTATCTAGACTTCTCCTAGTTGGTGAGTCACGTACCTTTGAGACTGATAAATTAAATATTTACTATTAGAGTGAACTCTTAAGTAGGCATGGGCTTCGCGTTCGAGTGAAACGTATGTTCGACTCGAACATCGTACAGTATGTTCGATCGTTCATCGAAATACGAACAAAACGGGTCGTTCGCGCCAAATTCGAGTGACGCGCCACGGCCCATAATTCACTGCTGAATTGCGCGCTGATGATTGGCCAAGCATGCACTATGACCCGCATGCTTGGCCAATCACAGCACCGTCAGTACAGAGAGCCGTAATTATGGCTCAGGGCTTTAGTACACGCCCCACACTATAAAAGGCCGCATGCAGGACAGCCTCGTGTAGTGTGTTGCGACGGTGGTTAGATATCAGTCACAGAGAGAGAGAGAGTGTTTTTTTTTCTAGGTAGATAGAGCAGGCAGGCAGGCAGGCTAGTCAGTTAAATTTACAGTGTGTAGAGGATATATATACATCCCAGGGTGTTGTACATATATTTATACACTGTATAGTTTAGCTAGATCAGTTATTTCTAATTTACTGGCAGGCAGCTGATTGTGCTAGCTGCAGTATTCTCACGTGGTGTACTGCCTGTGTCCTCTGCAGTGTGCACCATAAAGCTACACAGGCATACAATAGACACCCAGCAGGTACAATATTTAAAGGAATTTTTTTTTTTTTTTTTTATTTAGGCATCATGGTGCTTAAATAAAAAAAAAAAAAAAAATGAAAAATGACTCTAAATATTGTACCTGCTGGGTGTCTATAGTATTCCTGTGAAAACGTCTTCGAGAACCCAGGTCATTTTTTTAAAAAATGGTCGTTTTTTCTGGAGCAGTGATTTTAATGATGCTGCATCATTAAAATCACTGCTCCAGAAAAAACTACAGTTTTTAAAACTTTTTTTCCATTGATACATGTTCCCTGGGGCAAGACTCTGGTTCTCAAACCTGTTTTCCGCCAATAACTTGCATATTAGGCTTCAAAATGAGCACTTTTGAATTTGAACGTTCGAGTCCCATAGACGTCAATGGGGTTCTAAATGTTCGCGCAAACTTTCGGTCCGTTCAAAGGTTCTGGTGTGAACCGAACACGGGGTTGTTCGGCTCATCCCTACTCTTTAGTATGCTGAGGAGAAGCCCATTTGATATCCATGTTTTGCTTGTGCCAAAATTAAGCATTGTTATGTTGGGAAATAAACTGAACGTTATGTGAGAGATAGTGATATCCTGCATTTTCTCAGCAAGCAAATTCCATGTGTGTACATGTGTGTGTGTGTGGTGTGTGTGTAATATGTATGTGTGTGTACAATACAGGTACTCCTTATTTAACAACCAGGTTCCATTCCAAGGACATTACAACAAAAAACAGTGTCCACCACCCCCAAATATAACTGGACTTTGCAGTGAGTAGCATAGGAAGGCAACATATGATATAAACAAGGCCAAGGATAAACCCAAGGAAAGATCCAAGCTTTAGTAATGGGCCATCCTACTGACAACTGAATCAAGCTATATAACAGTATGCGTTAAAACAGGGGTTTAGTCTGCACACGCAAATACATGTGTAAGCGACAGGGCCTCGTCACGGCACCTGGTATCTTTGGTCCTATCTCTAGCTTATGAGAGACTCCACAATGGAAGCTTATACATTCTGATGGATAGGTGGAGGTCAGGTGGACTGAAGGGAGCCACCCCTTCTTAAAGGTACAGGAGCACACTGAACACCCAGCAAATCGCACAATGGCTGCAAAGGTGTCAGTGCGTTGCCTGACCAATATAACAGTAACATTACAACAAAAAACGGTGTCCACCACCCCCACCTATAACTGGCCTTTGCAGTGAGTAGCATAGGAAGGAAACATATGATATAAACAAGACAAAGGATAAATCCAAGGAAAGATCCAAGCTTTACTCACCGGCCAGTCCGCTGACAACCAAATCAACCTAACACACATTTGCAAATACATGCGTAAGCCACAGAGCCTCGTAACGGCACCCTGGTATCTGTGGTCCTATCTTTATCTCCATTCCAAGGACCAGGTCATTAAACTAATTGGTCATTAAAAAAGGAGTCACAAATAATCAATATTTTAAGCATTCTTAACTACTGTACTGTATTGTGAAAAAAGGTCTAAACCAGTGGTTCTCAACCTGTGGGTCGGGACCCCCTCGGGGGTTGAATGAGAATTTGCCAGCGGTCACCGAATCCTGGTTTGTTCCTGAAGCCTTTTTGCTATCCCTGGAGCCTGTGGCCACCCAGATGGGTTGTTCCTGGAACCTGCAGCCGCCCACACTGCCTCTTCGCAGTAACCCATTCAGTTCACGGGATGGCTGAGGGGAAAAGACTAGAAGTCAGCTGACTGTGAGGAATGTGAAGTCGGAGGGGCTGGAGGAGACCCTGTCTCCTGATTTAGGCATTGTTGTGACTGCTACGAGACGCCACAAAGTCGCAAACACAGTGAAGCCGGAGGCAGTAAGTGACACTACCTGTGATTATATTTGCCATTAAAAAGACTCAGGGAGCGCTAAATGTCTGTGGGTTAGGGGCGCAAATTACTTGTCTTGCCTTGGGTGATGACAGCCCACACTACAAAAATAATGTTACTGTTAGGGGTCCCCACAACTTGGGAAATGTTATCAAGGGGTCACTAGAAGGTTGAGAACCACTGGTCTAAACACAAAACTCCAGCTCAATAACGTTGCTAGGGGACAGAACACAAATGACAATTCTGTACTGTACAATACAAGGATGTATAGCACATTGTTTGAGTGGGAGAGCTGGTCGTAAATCCAAGTGGTTGTTAAACAGGTAAGTCGTTACACGAGGAGTATCTGTATGTGTATGTGCCTTTCAGAGTTTGGTAATTGTTGTAATTGCTAGGAAAGAACACACCATCATGTAAAAAACAGGAATGTACTATAGATTAAATAAACCTAAAGAATTTATACAACGGTTTTTGCATTTGGAATAAAATATCTTGATTAGTTTATCTAGATCAATATCTTTGTTGAAAATAACAGTATTTAAAGGGTGTATACAGTATGTGTACTTTATATATGGTCTCTGTTAACAGAAATATCTCTGACAAGCTAGGGATGTAATTTAGAACATTAAACCAATACATTTCTTTTCTCAGATAGCCTAGGTTTTTATAAACCAGACTAATTTAATACACATTATAGTATTTCAAGCACAAAGGAAGATCCTGACAAGATCCAGAAGGTTTTCTAGTGATGTTTAGTGTGTGTTTGATACATCTGGGAGCTTACATGTAGAATACTTATGAATTAGGTGCCACTGTTACAGTCTGTATTCTCAAAAGATGGAGACCATTTTTTGATTTATTTTAGAAATACAAGGATAGCATATAAGGGCTGTGATTCCAAAAAAATAAAAAAAAATGAAAAATTACAACAGTTGCTCAAACAGTAGAGTTTGAATTAAATTATAGAATTTAAATCACTTTCTATTTATTTTCTCCTTAACATTTTAAAGTGTGCATAAAAATCCAGGCAACTCAAAATTAAATAAAATTGCTGGAAAATACAATCTCTAAAAAATCTTTCTTTATCTCTTCCGCTCTCTCACTCTCCTTCTCTATATTTATATACAGTTTATTAGATTATGTATACAGTAGTTGGAAATTAACTCAAGTGCAGCATTTCCGGGGAAACAGTCCACTCAAAATCTTCATTTTATGGCTTTCTTGACAACTTTTACTTAAAGCGGATCTCCACCCTAAAGTGAAGATCCGCTGATCGGAACCCTCCCCCCCTCCGGTGTCACATTTGACACCTTTCAGGGGGGAGGGGGGTGCAGATACCTGTCTAAAGACAGGTATCCGCACCCACTTCCGGCCCGCAGTCTCGGGCAAAAGACGGGCTTTTCCCGTTGTGTGCTGGGAACTCTCGGCTCCCAGCACACAGCGGGAGCCAATCGCAGGCGCAGCGCGACTCGCGCATACGCCGTAGGGAACCGGGCAGTGAAGCCGGAGCGCTTCACTTCCTGGTTCCCTCGCCGTGGATGGAGGGGGGAACAGCAGGGTGACGAGCGATCGCTCATCCTCTGCTGCGGACGCCGCTGGACTCCAGGACAGGTAAGTGTCCTAATATTAAAAGTCAGCAGCTGCAGTATTTGTTGCTGCTGGCTTTTAATATTTATTTTTGGTGAACCATCCGCTTTAAAATAAAGTTTGTATAACATGAGTTACCTTTGCAGGGGTTATTTTTTTCAGCTTTTCTCTGCTAAAAATACCCCATTCCCAGCTTATTGCTGCAGCACCACTGCTCTGGGTTTCAGATAGGGCCTCTGTTTGTCCCCTCCACAGACAATCTGCACAAACTCTGTTTACACTACTGCTCTTTGTCCTTTCACATTATATATGTGATGCACTGGTTGGGAGTATTGTGAATGGTGTATATGTGTCACCTAATTATCTCACCTACACATGGTAGGGGCAGGGTTTTGATTTGTATGAAGAAAATAAAGTTTGGTTTCTCAGAATCTTAAAAATGTATGCAATGGGTCCTGGAGTCCAGAAACTTTCTAGACCTTTGAGTTGGAATAAGCCTGTATACCTAACAGCCAGAATGTGTTATCATTTTCAGCTATGCACATGCCTATGTGCATATATGTAAGCTGAATATTGCTCAGGTCTCTCTCTGATGCTGCTGTGTGAAAAGGCTTACTCTTACAGAACACTAAAAAGGTACAAGAGTTACCAGTTTGTTTTGGGAAACCCATTAGAGAGCATCCTGCCAGTCAGGAACTGACAGGAGTTTAGTTGGCAGCTTGAACAAGCAGATACTGTGTGTTTTCCTATGTACTTGCTGTAAAAAGCTTCTTGCACTGATATTGTTTTTATCTGCTACCTTTCTGAATAAAAGTACAGGTCAAACCTGCTTGGACTGTTCATTGGTGTCCTGTCTCATGCTTAGTTTAGTTCTGTTAACTCCAGCTGAGCCTTTCCCCATACCACTTGTATACCTTGCAGACTGCGATGTAAAGAGACAGACACCTATGCATTAATAAAATTGAGGAGCTTGTAAAACACCTCTAGTTTTCAAATACTAATCAACAGAAAACTGCTTCAGAAAGAGATGAACAGCCTAAGCATCCAATAGATGTAACATTAAATGGAAGCCCACCAGGCTTCCTTAGAAGGACAACAGCAAGTAAACCTAATCTCTACAGCAATCCAGGCTAAGGCAGTGGCACAGGGACTGATGTCTACAACAGCAACAGCTGGTCCAGAGGGCATTACAGAAATCATACCTGGAGCATGCTGTTGAAGCCTACTTTGGCATGTTAGGCAGAGTTGTGGAACCTGAGTATCTACCTGAGGAGGAAAGTCTACTTTTACCATCAAATTCAGGATGTCAATAAAAAAAAAAAAAAAATTGTGGGTCCCCCAAATTCCATACCAGGCCCTTCAAGTTTGGTATGGATTTTAAGGGGAACCCCGAGCCCAAAAAAAAAGTGTGGGGGTCCCTCCAAATATCCATAACAGACTCTTATTCGAGCATGCAACCTGGCAGGCTGCAGGAAGAGAGGGAGGGATGAGAGAGTGGCCCCCCTCCTGAACTGCACCAAGCCGCATGCTCTCAAAATGGGGAGGATGCTTTGGGGTCCAAAGCTCCATGTCCCCATGTTGATGGGGACAATGGGCTCATCCCCACAACCCTTGCCATTAAAAAAAAAGAAAAGAATTCCAGCGATGTACATCCATTCTCGGATACGGAGGGGAAAAAAACGCAGCTATTTAAGAGCTGTCGTGGCAGGTGTAGTGTCATTTGATGGGAACCTCCCATGGAGGCGGATCGGGTCAGCGTTTTTTTTCTCTGTATCCTCCGCTCGAGAATTGATGTACATCGCTGGAATTTTTTAATAAAGGACTTGTCCCAAGCTGTCTCCTGTGTTTTTTTTACAATTTTTTACACTTTTTTTTTTTTAAATGGTAGGGGTGCAATGTACCCTGTTACCAATTCACATAGGGGGGCAGGATATGGGGGTCCCCTTTGTTAAAGGGGGCTTCCAGATTCCGATAAGCCCCCCACCCACATACCCCTACAACCACGGGCTAGGGTTGTGGAGATGAGGCCCTTCCCAAAGTATCCTCCCCATGTTGAGGGCATTTGACCTGGTATGATTCAGGAGGGGGGATGCTCTCTTGTCCCTCCTCTTTACATGTGGCCTGCCTGGTTGTGTGCTTGGATAAGGGTCTGGTATGGATTTTGGGCGGAACCCCACGCCATTTGTTTTTTAATTTTGGAACAGGGTTCCCCTTAATATTCATACCAGACCCAAAGGGCCTGGTAATGGACTGGGGAGGAACCCATGCCGTGTTTTTCAATGACTTTTATCTGTATTGCTGGGACCTCACAATTCATTATAGCCGCGAGTAGTTTTAAATTACTTTTTTTTTCCTTTAGAAATATCATTTTGTGCAGGGACTGTTCTAAATACGCAACTTTACAGGCATACTATAGACACCCCCAGGTACGAAATTTAAAGGAATATTTCACTTTTATTGTTTCACTTTAAGCATTATTAAAATCACTGCTCCCGAAAAAACATCAGTTTTTAAAACTTTTTTTGCATTGATACATGTCCCCTGGGGCAGGACCCAGGTCCCCAAATACTTTTTATGACAATAACTTGCATATTAACCTTTAAAATTAGCACTTTAGATTTTTCAGGTTTGTGTCCCATAGACTTCAACAGTGTTCACATGTTCTGCTGCTAACTGAACCGGAGGGTGTTCGGCTCATCCCTACTGTTTGGGGATTCAAAGTGATTTTCTAGCAGAAAAATTATCTTATTGTTACATGTATGTGAGATATGTCAGAATTGGTAGGCAGGTAGTTAAGTCAAAGTGTAGGGATATATTCTAAGAAAGGAGATACGACGGCGTATCTCCAGATACGCCGTCGTATCTCTGTTTGTGCGGCTGTGTATCTATGCAACTGATTCTTAGAATCAGTTACGCATAGATTTTGATTAGATCCGACTGGCGTAAGTCACTTACACCATCGGATCTAAGTTGCAATGTTACGCTGGCTGCTAGGTGGCGTTTCCGTCAATTTCTGCGTCGAATATGCAAATGAGCAGTGAGTTATATAGGCCTGTCTTGTGACGTCGCAGTCCCATCATGCTCCGGTAGGTACCACGTGGGTAGGTAGCATGTGGTACCTACCGGAGCATGATGGGACTGCAACGTCACAAGACAAGCCTATATAACTCGCTGCGAGCCGCGCGTCCGCCATAACAGCGGAAGGAAGCGTCGCGTCAACATCTGGAGAAGAGAAGAAGGAGACGACGTCACAGAAGAGGGGCGAGTCCTGAAGAAGAAGAAGACACCGGAGAGCGGAGAAGACCCCCGGAGAGCGGAGAAGACCCCCGGAGAGCCGGAGAAGACCCCGGAGAGTGGGAGAAGATCCCGGAGTGTGGGAGAAGACCCCCCCGCCGCCGAAGATGTCGAAGGAAGCCCGCCGGGTGGTGGGCGCTTTTATAAAAGTGAACCAGACGGCGGCGAAGAACAGCGGCACCCACCCCCCCGCAGAAGCCCGCCGGAGGGGGGCGCTTTTATAAAAGTGATCATACACACCCCCCCCCCGGCGGCCAACTAATAAAATATTTCAATACCCTGTGTGGTTTATTTGTGTTTACACTTTGCCTCCAGGTGAATGGGTAGGGGTACAATGTACCCCATACTCATTCACTTAGGGTGGGGGGCCAGTATCTGGGGGCCCCCTTATTAAAGGGGGCTTCCAGATTCCGATAAGCCTCCCGCCCGCATACCCCGACAACCAACGGCCAGGGTTGTCGGGAAGGGACACTGTCCTCATCAACATGGGGACAGGGTGCTCTGGGGGCCCCCTGCCCCAGAGCACCTGACCCCCCCATGTTGAGGGCATGCTGCCCGGTACGGCTCAGGAGGGGGCGCTCGCTCACCCCCACTCCGTTCCTGACCGGCCGGCCGGCGTGCTTTGGATACGGGTCTGGTATGGATTGTGGGGGGACCCCCACGCCGTTTTTTCGGCGTAGGGGGGGTCTCCTTACAACCCATACCAGACCTAAGGGCCCGTTATGCTCCTGAGGGGGGAACCCATGCCGGATTTTTATTTAAAATCCGGCGGGGACTTCCTTCTCAGGATTCATAACAAACTCCGCCCACGTGTAGAATTGGCGGGAATCCGCTTCGGATCCCCGTCGCTTCTATGACGCACTCGCTGGAATGTGCTTTTACTATTCCAGCGAGTGCGAGATGTCGGCAGCCTGTCGCCGAGAATCAGCGCGATGCTGTCGTGCTAAAAACACATTCTCGGCGGCAGGCACTGTAATTGTATTTTGTTTTAGTCCGAATAAGGGTAGACACCTAGAGTTACGCACCTCATCCCATGAAGAAATTTGTTCAAAAGAAGGAGAAAATAAGAAAAGGGAGTATAGCGGTGGTAATACAGATAATAGTGATGAAACCTTGAGGCGAAGTATAATAACGACTATCGTGTTCTGTTACTCTTTTTAGTCTCTGTATATAATAAAGATATTTAATATTTTTTTACATACTTTGGATTGGTTTCCATTATTATCTGTATTAGCACTGCTATAGTCCCTTCCCATATTCTCTCCATATTTGGAAACAGTTCCCAGACAGCAATAGGGGGACTGCTTCTAATGTGGATACTAGATATGGTGACCTGGGGAGTCTAAAGGGATTCCCCTAATTTGCAGGGATTTCCTTTGACTTCCTGTTTTGAATATGGGACAGGAGGTGAAGGTAAATCTTCCCAATGGGACACGGATGGCAAAAAAAGTGTATCTAGAATTGCTAGTGTATCTAACACTCCGCTCCCCCCAGACTATATATTAGTAACTGCTTTAACCCTTTCACTGCCACAGCAGGGGTATTATACACAATCTTGTGGCTGCAGCGCACACCCACAGTACTGGCGCCATCCCCCGCCACAATGCACACCGAGCTCCATCTGCAGGCCCAGAAGCTCCATTGCAGGTACCAGCGGCTGAAGGGGATGGAGAAGAGCACACGCTCTCCTCCCCTTCTTCTTGTGACCCGGAAAGCGATATCGCTGATGTCACTTCTGGGTCAAGTTCTCCATGTCCCTGACTAGCTCAGCCAGGAAATAATGTTTTGCAATGCGATCTGCATTGAAAAACATTTAGTGGAGCACAGGAGAGATATACAGGGTTATTATTGCAAAAAAATAAAAGTTACACACAAGCACATAACTCCCCCCCCAATTTTTTTTGGAGGCCCCCCTACCCCCACATATACACACACACACAAATGTAAAAGCCATTTCTAGCATGCACAAAAATTGGAGGTTTGTCATGTTGGGTATATATTTACTCATATTTTATATTTGACCAAAAAGTTTATTTATTGCATTTGTTAGCCCTAAAAACCTTTGCAGTAATAGCGTGTGACATAACAAATTGGAACTACAGTACCACTATTTTATTTTCTAGGGTGTCTAGGCTTTCAGAAATTATATAATATTTGTAGGTTTTGTGTAATTTTCAGGCCTAAAATGATGTTTTAAACATGTGTGCAAAAAAAAAAAAAAATGTATCTGTAGCAAAAAGGGGTTTAAATACAGTACCTCCACCAAATTTGAAACTGGACCCCCAGTTAGAGTGACATCATAACCAAAACTGACACTTTAGAAAAAGTTAAACAGTCAGAAGTCAGACAGCATGAAACAATAGCAACAAACAGAATAATAATGTTACAACAGAACAGAACAGAAAAATCAATACATTGCTAAATGTTGTACAACAATGAAAGAATCACACATATATTGGCAATACACCAGGGAATAATATATTAACAGACATCCCAACCTGCAAAAACTAATTTCAGGGAAGTGGATGTGGCTTAAACCATGTTACATATTGCACATGGCTTACATTGGGTGTGGTTTTATAGATTCTGAGATGACTTACATAGTGCAGAATGTAGTAATGTTAAATAGAGAATGTGGAGGAGGAGGAAAGAGTGGGTGAGGGACATGGAGGGGAGCCATAGAAGAAGGGGGAATAAGAACAGGGGGTAGAAGGACATGGAGGAGGGCTGGAGGAGGAAGATACAGAGAACAGACAGGGATGATCGGTGCAGCAGGAAGGTCAGCTGTGATCACCAATTTCCCTGTTTAGCTTTTTAGCCAACATCCACAGGAGGGATAGAAGGAGAAGCGGATGTCAGCTATACAGGGAGATCAGTGTTTACAGCAGTCCCTTCTGCTGCACCGATCATCCCCAACTGTGAACCAGAGGACAACCCAGGATCATCCCTGCAGCCGGGATATCAGGCAGCACTTGCGGGTGTCCGGGAGTGCCCCCTGAAATGCGGGAGACTTGAGATGTCTGTATTAATACAATGCTAATCTTGAACAAAAAGACGTCCCCATGTTTGGCTCAGTTGGCATAGCAACCAGTCAAACTGGAAGTGATATCAGAGCAAAACAGGAAGAGGATCTCTGAAAATTCAGTGCCCACAATAGCCAGGGGATACTGCTGTCATGGTAACTAGACACACTAGGTAAATCAATCATGGCATGTGTTAATGGCCAGTGAGCGCATGTAAAAAAAAAAAAAGGATGAAGTTGCTAGAAAACAAACCACTTAAGGACCGCCTCCTGCACATATACGTCGGCAGAATGGCACGGCTGGGCACATCCACGTATATTTACGCCGGTACTAGTACCCACCCGCGGCGCGCTCCCGTGACCCGGTCCGAAGCTCCGTGACCGGGACCGCGGGACTCGCGGACCCGATCGCCGCTGGAGTGCGGCGCTCGGTCCCCGGAGCTGAAGAACGGGGAGAGCCGTGTGTAAACACGGCTTCCCCGTGCTTCACTGTGGCGGCAGCATCGATCGCGTCATTCCTTTTATAGGGGGGACGCGATCGATGATGTCACACCTACAGCCACACCCCCCTACAGTTGTAAACACACACAAGGAACACATAACCCCTACAGCGTCCCCTTGTGGTTAACTCCCAAACTGCAACTGTCATTTTCACAATAAACAATGCAATTTAAATGCATTTTTTGCTGTGAAATGACAATTGTCCGAAAAATGTGTCAAAATTGTCCGAAGTGTCCGCCATAATGTCGCAGTCATGAAAAAAATTGCTAATCGCCGCTATTAGTAGTAAAAAAAAAAAAAAAAAATGCAATAAAACTATCCCTTATTTTGTAAACGCTATAAATTTTGCGAAAAGCTGAAAACCAACCGATAAACGCTTATTGCGATATTTTTTTTACCAAAAATAGGTAGAAGAATACGTATCAGCCTAAACTGAGGGAAAAAATTATATATATTTTGGGGGGATATTTATTATAGCAAAAAGTAAAAAATATTGCATTTTTTTCAAAATTGTCACTCTATTTTTGTTTATAGCACAAAAAATAAAAACCAGAGAGGTGATCAAATACCACCAAAAGAAAGCTCTATTTGTGGGGAAAAAAGGACGCCAATTTTGTTTGGGAGCCACATATTAAGTATAACTTAATCTTACATTTTGAATAAGAGTAAGGGCTGGGGTAAGCACAATTGCAAGCATGCTAAGGAGATGCATTTAAAAAAGGTCATATCAACTGGGCCAAATGGGTGGGGCTAATACCTTTACAAAGAGTAAATAAGAAAAAAGAAAAGCAGCTGTTTAAATTTGCTGTACAGGAAAACTCCAACCAGTAACACCAAGTGCTCCTAAATTTCTCATTCAAACCCTTGACTGAGTTGGTCAAATCTTCCATCAGTCTGATGTCCTCAACTTGGTGCACCCATTGCACTATTGTTGGGTGCTGGACTTCAATTTCAGTGGTATACAAGAACATGCAGTGTCAGCTAGGTGAATAATGACTGAGTTATTATAGCATTTTAGGGGGACTGAGTTATGATGCAGGAAGAAGTACAGTAGTTAGGTATTGAATGTTCAGTAAATTTATGAGCAATTCAGTGCATGTCAGCCTAAATGGGCTGGATTGCAAGGCATGACCAGAATGATCAGAAGATATGAAGATCACCCATCCAAGAATTACATCGCCAGCAGATATTGTGCACTGAGGGGTAAATGAAGTGTAAGGACAAGGGGGTACAATAACAGTACATCACAGGTTTTTAACCAAATTCTTGGTATTTGTTACTAATCTATTTTCTATATGAAAGCAAAAGTATTTTAGACTTGGCAGCAAGGGATAAAGTGATTTGTAATGCCTCGTACAACACAATCATTTTTTCCATCAGAATAAACTCTGATGGGTTTTTCTGACGGAATTCCGCTAAAAAGCTGTCTTGCATACACACGGTCACACCAAATTCCGACCGTCAAAAACACGGTGAGGTACAACACGTACAACGACAGTATAAAGGGGAAGTTCAATTCCAATGGCGCCACCCTTTGGGCTGCTTTTGCTGATCTTGTGTTACCGTGTGTTAGCAAAAGTTTGGTGAAAGATGATTCACGCTTTTCAGGGTTTGTGCTTTTCAGATTGTTTTCTGCTGTTCAGTTGGTGCTTGTGGGTTTGTATCTGTCTTTTAGGGCATGTAGTCAGGTCGTATCTGTTTTTCAGTGAGTTCTTGTCGGCTCGTTTTGCTGATTTTCAGGTCGTTCTTCATAGGACTTTCTGTTCTTCAGTGTGTTCTGTTTAGTTCATTCTGACCAGCTGACCATTTTCCAGTCATGTTCCCATGGGGTTCATGCTTTAACCCAAGCTCAATCCATGAACAGGGTGAGGAGGAGTTCATGGACGAAGAATTGGTTGCTCCAGCAGGACCAATTCTGTCACATGCCTTTTCTGTGGGAGATCCAGGAGAATATCCCTGATGACTTCAGATATTATCTCCAGGTGACAGACCCTGTTTTTCACCATCTGTTGGCTTTGCTGTCCCTCTATATCATGAGGCAGGACACTGTCATGTGGCAAGCCATCACTGCCGAGCAGAGGCTAGTTGCAACGTTGAGATACCTGGCGACTGGGAGAAGTCTGCAGGACCTGAAGTTCACGACAGGCATCTCCTCCCAGGCTCTGGGGATCATTATCCCAGAGACGTGTTCTGCCATCATACAAGTCCTGCAGAAGAACTATATTAAGGTAAGTGTTATCCTTTAACATCACATTCTATGTATTTAATGTATGCTAATGTATTGTATTTCTTTCATCATTCCCTAATTACTATCATTGTAATATGCTGTGAATGTCCCTATTGTCCTAATGCATGCTGTAAGCTTTTAATGCTCCTTTTTTGGCTTACATGCATATTTCCCTTTATACTATCCTTGGCCTATACAAACCTAGCCTAGTCATTTAACAATGTATTTTATTAGCTCCATTGTAGTGCTTTTCCTTAAACAATAAACACCCCCTAAAATGTCTTCAAATGTTTTTGTTGCCGTTATATTCAGGCAGAGTGGCAGAGGCTTTTTTTGGGGGTCCTAAACTCAGCTAGAACCCTTCCCCCCTAAAATGTCTTCAAATGTTTTTGTTCTCATTAAATTCAGGCAGAGTGGCAGAGGCTTCGGATTTTTTGGGGGGTCCCAAACTCGACTAGAACCCCCTCTAAAATGTCTCCAAATGTTTTTGTTCTCGTTAAATTCAGGCAGAGTGGCAGAGGCTTTTTTGGGGGGGTCCCAAACTCAGCTTGTACCACCCAAAAATGTTTACAATGGACCATCAGAGGGGGTGAGGAATCTGAAAGGTGGGTCTTATATTTTTGTATTTAAATACTGCTTAAAATAAATGTTATACTGATGTTGGCCAAGAATGTTTTTGTATAATCTGCCTACAATGTTATGTGCAAAAGTATTTTTTTTCTGGTTTGACACAGATTCCACAGGAATGGTAGACTGTGGCTTCCCAATTTGCCGAGCGGTGGGACTTCCCCAACTGCGGAGGGGCAATAGATGGGAAGCACGTCCACATCATGCCACCACCACATTCGGGGTAATACTATTATAATTATAAGGGGTTTAATAGTATAGTGTTGATGGAGGTGGTATTGGCACAGTATGAGTTCCTCTATGTGAACGTGGGGAAGAATGGTTGGATGTCCGATGGTGGAGTCTTCGCACGGACGGCGTTTGCGCAACGTCTCCAGACTAGTGGTCGGGCATTGCCACCATGATGAAGATAACGTTGAGGGCCTTCCGTTCATCTTTATTGATGATGAAGCTTTCGTTCTGGGCAATCACCTGATGAGGCCATTCCCCCAGAGGACCCTCACCCCGGAGAGGAGGGTTTTAAATACCGGCTGGCCAGAGCCTGAAGAGTTGTTGAGAATGCCTTCGGGATAATGGCCAGCCAGTGCCGCCTGTTTCTGAAAGCGATCAACATGGCGAAATACAAACTCAACCACATAATCTTCAGCTGCTGCATATTGCACAATTATTTAACCACTTGCTGACGGCCGTACGAGTTTGTACGGCCGCAGCGCGGCTCTACTTCTCTGAGTGAACGAGTTTTCTCGTCCGCCCCTTTTGGCGTTCCCAGCGCGCGCTCTCGAGCGCGCAGCGGGGAACTCCTGCGCTGGCCGTGTCCCTTGGACACAGCCAAACACAGATCGCGGTAAATAGCCAATCACAATCACAATTGTCAGTGTGTTTTTTTTATTATTATTTAGATTTTATTTTTTAATTATTTATTGCAAAAAAACAAACTTTTTTTTTAATTAGCCCTGTTGGGGGGCTTTGGTGAGATATCAGGGGTCTTAACAGACCTCTGACATCTCCCCTTTAAGACAGAGAAAGGGACTAGGGACACAGATTCCCCAGTCCCTTTATCTGCAACCTCAGCTGAAATGAATGGAGAGAAGCTTCACTCCATTCATAAACTGAAGCATCGTAATCACATGTTCATTCGGAAAAGGTAGGAGATGGGTTTAGTGGGGGAGAGCGGCACGGATGGAGAGAAGACATCTAGGGGGAGAGCGGCACGGACGGGGAGAAGACATCACAGGGAAGAGCGGCACAGAGGGGGAGAAGACATCACGGGGGAAACAAGATGGCATGGGGGAGAAGACATCACGGGGGGGAGAAGACAACACAGAGAAGACTTGTAACTCCCCCTACCACCCAATACCTGACTGTACAAGTATCGTGTGAAGCATCAGAGCATTTCCCCCGAGTACAAGTACTCGGGAAATGCTTGGTATCGGTATCGGTATCGGTCCCGATACCGATACTAGTATCGGTATCGGGACATCCCTAGTCTTGCTCCCCCAAAGCGCCCGTGAAATGAGGCAGAAATATGTCTAGTATTTTACAGGTAGGGGGGCAATTGTTATGCCATACAATGTTTACTTTTTTTTTTATAAAATCTTGAATTTTAAAGTATTGCTTGTATTGCTTTTAGCTGTCTCCTAGGTTCTCCTAGTGCACTCGTAGTGTCAGGTGGCTTTTTCATTAGTAAATAACCCCCATTGTCACTGTAAACACCAACTTATTATTAACTGGTATTGAGCATTAAAATAAGAAGCCCCACATAGGGCCAGATTCTCATAGATCTGCGACAGCGTAGCGTTTCCTATTTACACTACGCAGCACCGCAACTTAGAGACGCAAGTGCCGTATTCTCAAAGCACTTGCTCCGTAATTTGCGGCGGCGTAGTGTAAATGGCCCGGCGTATACCCCGCTTAATTCAAAGGGGGGGTCTTGTATTTAAATTAAGCGTGCCCCCGCCCGAACGAACTGCGCATGCGCTGGCCATAAACGTAGCCCAGTGCGCATGCTCCATAGATCGAGAATGGATTACATCGTTGGAATCTTCATTTTTTTAATTTTTTTTTTTTAATAAAGGACTTGTCCCAAGCTGTCTTCTGTGATGTTAAAAATGTTGACTTTTTTTGTGAAATGGTAGGGGTACAATGTACCCCGTTACCAATTCACATGGGAGGGGCGGCATCTGGGGATTCCCTTTGTTAAAGGGGGCTTTCAGATTCCGATAAGCCCCCTGCCCACAGACCCCCACAACCACCGCTCAGTGGCCTCAGACTTCATGGGGGATGATGCAATCTGGCGCCATATAATGTCCCTCCCCACTAAAGAAGACTTAGAACGCTTCACCAGCAGGGTGGAGAAGGCATTTACTAAGGACACTGCTCAGCTGAAAGCTGATACCTCTCACTTGGGCAGCAGGGTAGAAGCTCTGGAGGAAAGGCTGGAGGGGGCTTTCCCCACTATTGCTCTGCAGCAATCTAAATGCCAGGCGCAGGACCAGCGAATTGAAACCCTGTTATGTCAGCTGGGTGACACCAAAAATCGCAGCAGAAGGGCCAACTTTAGGATTAGAGGACTCCCAGAAGCCACAGCCTCACGGGACATTATCCCCATGCTGCAGGATATATTTAAAAATATCCTGAACCTGCCTGCCTGCTCCCATTGAAATTGACCGTTTGAAATGTGGATAACCCCAGAGACATAATCTGTAAGCTGCATAAATACACGCTTAAAGGAACACTAAAGGTTTGATTTTTATTAGATCAATTGATTGCTGTAATCTAGAGCATTTAAATATTACTTACCTTGTTTTTCCTTTTGATCTCCAAAATACAGTAATCCAGGTTTGAAAATGCCATTTTCTGTCTCTCCTCTCCTTGCTTTCCACCAGCACCTGAGCTGTTTTGCATGGTGGAAAGCAGAATGTGCTCACCCCCTCCCTTTGACTACAGCCCTGCGTGAAGATGCTCTCTTATCCCTCACAGGCATGGAGGCTAAGCCTAATGGGAACTGTAGTTCCCATTAGGCCATGATGTAGCAAGAATGAACGTGCACTGCAAACCAGGAAGTCAATGAGAATAACGATTCAGGAGTGACGGATGTGAATAAAACAGCTTGATTTCAACAGGTAGCAAACTAGTTATAATGCAAAACATTACTTTTTACTTTATCAGGTTCTGTCAGACTTTAATTTAGGAGGAAAATATTTTTGTCTTTACAACCCCTTTAAGGATCGTTTAATGCAAAAAATGCGTGGCAAACCTTTTTATGATTTTGATGGGGAGCACCTGTTTTTTTATCAAGATATTTTTCAAGGCGCACTTTAATGCAACGCAGGGCACTTCGCTCCCTTTTGGCAGCGCTCCGGGATGCAGGGCTGACATATCTCTGGGGCTTCCCTTTCTATTTACAGGCGACTAAAGAAGGGAAACAGGTCACACTGCGTACGAAGGATGATCTCCCACACTTTCTCTCTTCCCTGGGGTTGGACCCTGTGGATTTCCTAGACTGGAGGGAACCATCTGAGGCCTCGATGATGCAGCTCCCTGAGCCATGGGTGATGGCTAAACGCAAGAGTCGCAGGAGAGACAGGCAACGCCCAACCCAGGACTCTTCGGCGGGCCCCTCCACAACCTGGGACTGAAGGAACTGGCCTCTCTAGCTGTTTGATCGGCTTCCGTGACTCCCCTTTGGATGATGGGTGACGACCTTGCCCCACATTTCTTTCTACCCCCCTGGACTCGCCCTCTTTTTCCTCTTTTTATTTCCTCTTTTTTTTTGGATTGTGCCTCGCCCGGGCTCGCTGACCTTGGGCTGTAGTCCTTGATTTAGTGCAACCTATGGATAATTTCACCCAGGTTTGGGTAATGTCACCCCCTTATTGCGGCCTTGTTCCCTTGGGACTGGGCGGCTTGTGCCTTTATTTTGACCATTCTACCCCCACTGTCACATTAACACTCTATTAGATGTGGCGGACGGCGACGGGACTTACACCTCCACCCCCCCATGCTGGTACACGATCCCCACGTAGACCATCTATATTTGGGTGTACTTCCCTATTGGGACTTAGAGGCAAGGCATGGGGCTCCCACCATAGAGGTGGCGGGCCTTATGCCAGGCTTACAGTTGTTTGTTTTTTGTTTTTTTATGTTGGGTTACAGTTCACGCCATCCTTTTGTGCCCATTACTCATTATTTACCCATGTCCTGTTTTTGTTCTCTGTCCTTTCCCTCTCTCCCTCGCCTTTACCCTCTCTTCTTTCTCTACTACTTCCCCTCTCTTAGGAGCATCACTGTGCCTTCTTGTCTGCCTCGGGCGAGCCGGCAGCCCAGCTCCATTTTGATCCACCATGTCCTCGCTGAAGGTTGTATCCTACAATGTTAGAGGCCTCTGCTCCCCAGGTAAGCGGAACAAACTATGGTGGGAATTGAAGAAACTAGGGGCACAGATATGCGACAAATGAGAAAAGGGGAAAGAATGGGGTAACAGCCCCGGGACTTTAAAACGGTGTCCAAATAAACGGTACATAGAGGTAGAAAAATACAAAATGTATTTAATTTAAACATACAATAAAATAAAATGACATAATCAATAATTGATCCAAAATGAACCAACGTGGCTATAGTGAAGGCCACTGAGATCCCTATACCCGACAGATGCCCAACATGTTTCGCCCAGGGCAGGGCTTCATCAGGGGCTTGGTACAAGGGAAAACTATGAATAAAGAGACATAAATTAATAATAAAGTATGAAAATTAATCATTGAGATAATGCATTAACATATAAACTCAATGTACATGATAATATATCAGATAGCATACATATTAACATATGGTAATAAATGTTTTGACAAAAAACAATAAATATGGGGACAGTATATAATATTCACAACAGTATGGTATGCATATGTTTTAAACATAACAGCAAAAGACCATGCAAGCACCACTCACCCTCGGAACAGAGTTTCAATCCAAATGTGAAGCACAAATCATATTTTAAAGTCAGGGAGATTGAAGAAAGAAAGACGTAATCAAACTGATTCCAGAACAATTCGCCAGAAGAGTGGGGGAGGGGGAAAGAGACACCCCTCAAAATCGGTCCACTACCAACCAATAACAAAAAGCTGCAGTAAGAAAAATAAATACATTTTTAGAAAAGAAGTTGGATATTGGTGGAAAAACAAATAAAACGGGGGCGAGTACACAGGTTATGAGGGTCTGTGAAGAGCCTCCAGTGAGATAAGCTAAACCAAATACCTAGTATGTATGAGCTGGTAGGGTCACAAACATATGTGTGATTGAATATAAGTACACTTCAATCATCCGCAGTCTTCACTGCAGAATAGTGGTGTTTGGCAGAAGCACAATGGCCAGACCTAAGAATGCAACAAGTGGGCAAGGTCAATAAAAAATTGTATGGAAAATATAGGTTTTTATCTTTTTCATAATTTAGTCTAGCTTAAGCAAGTTAAAGAAATCGGTCATGCAAGTCTATTGAGACTGGCAGACCAATAATATATATCTATAAATGTACCTGCTACACCTGGATCCACACATGCACGAATGCTGGATAAACCAGCATGGATTGGGAGATTTCAAGATAACAGCTAGCCGAGTCAATGTTGTCAGCCTAAACTAATCTTTTAAATACCCCCCGGCAGCGTCTGACGTAGCACCTGGGGGCGGACAGAAAAGCAAGTGCTAAAACAGCTGCAGCCAATGGCGCCGAAGACGCCGAGTGGGAGCTGTGCCTGGAATGCTCGGCCCGCCTGAATAGGCGTGTCTGGCAGGGCATGAAGCACAACCCCCAGACGTGTAATGGCGCAGGACGTCCGGGCGTCATCTTGAGAGCTGGAAGGTTGCCAGTGCAACCCCAGCAACAGGAAACCTGACCCTTCAAAAGGATTACAAAGGGGAAGAAGGACTGATGGAAGGCAAGGAGATCAGAAAGATCCCCAGCCTTACAGTCCTGTCTCCAAGTAAAGAGGCCGTGCAGAACGGGAAAGATTGATGGACATGGCCGGCGAGAGCAAGGCGCACATGAGCGAACAATACAGGAGGGGCAGGTGCCATCTTAAGTAGTGGCAAGGACCAAACAGATAAACAATGTGGCCAAGCCAATAACTAGATGGAAGACAAAACGGCGCAAATATGGATGGAGTGATCTAGGCAGTTTGCAAGGGATCACCTGCAGGACCCAAAAGTGACCATTTGTCCTATGCAGGTGCGCCCGACTTGCCCGTACAGCCTAATGTATGGCGGAATGTGGACGAGAATGAGAAGTGCCCCCCTAGAGGCTGGCGCAAATATAGTTCTAGATCAAAAAAAGAAAAAAGTTATTAATGCAATGATCAAATGAATCAATATCAGTTTTGATTGTACAAATAGAAACTGTTCAGGATAAATAAACGGTTAGCAGAACAGCCAATGATAAATGAACTAATCATGGATGCCTATAGTCAGAATAATAATACATGCTAATATACATTTGGATTGAGTCAACCGAGGGTACTGTGGCGCTGCCTGGTAGGCAGTACCTGTTGTCATAAAAGCTAACTATTTACATAGGATACTTATTACAGAAAAACGATTTTGCACTAGAGAGTTGCAGGCCAATATCAACAAATTGAAAAAAAAAAAAGAGAGGGGAAGGGAGGGGGACAGGGAAAGAAAGGGGCTGAATGATCAAAGAAAAGGCTTGAAATTGAATCCATCATTCAAGCCTGGAGGTTTGAGAGCTGATAAATTAAATATCCATTTGGCTTCCCTTTGTAAAAGTTGTTTGTCAAAATGTGCTCCCCGGTCCCCAGGGGGGATATGCTCCAGGGCATAGAAGCGCATTTCAAGGCTATTGAAATTATGGAATAAGCCCATATGCCGGCTGATTGGGGTCTCCATTTTTTTCTTCAATACTAGGGAAACATGATCCCGGATGCGATGGTAAAAAGGCCTTTTTGTTTTGCCTATGTAGAAAGAGTTACATGTGCATGTTATGATGTATACAATTCCAATAGATTGGCAGTTCACTACAAATTTAGGTTTGAAGGTACTGCCATTTGGGAGTACAATACTGGATGGTGAATGGATATAGCTACAAAAGGAGCATTTGTGACAAGGTCTGGTCATCGTCTGTCCCTGTGATGGAATTTTTTGAGGGGAATGATGACTATGGACCAAACGGTCCCTGAGGGAATTGGAGCGTTTAAATGTGATTTGAGGGTGATTAGTGAGATGTTTTGCCACCGTATCGTCACCCATTAGGAGGTCCCAATGTCGGTCGAGGATTCCTCGTATTTGTTTGTGATTACTTGAAAAACGTGTAATCAATCGTGTCCCTGGATTAGTTTTTACAAGTTTGATGTCATGTAAAAGAGAGCTTCTTTTTTGCGCTTTGGCTCTGGCAAATGCTTTTTTGAGGCATCTTTGGCTATAACCACGTTCAATAAATCTTTGACGTAAAATTTGGGATTCTGATATAAAATCAGCTTCAGAGTTACAATTCCTTCGAAGCCTCAATTATTGGCCATATGGAATGCTGGCCTTGAGGGGTTGGGGATGGGAACTAGATGCGTGGAGTAGGGAATTGCGAGCTAATGGTTTTTCGAAATAGGCTGGTGCCTATTATTCCATCAATGTGAATTTTAATTGATAAATCCAAAAAGGTCAACTGGGTCTGACTAGTTGAGTAGGTGAATTATAAATTAAATCGATTAGTGGAGAGGCTGGAAATAAATGTCTCAAGATCACAGATGAAACCAGTCAAGACAAAAAAAAATGCCATCGATAAATCGCCTCCAAAGAGGGATCTGCTTGAGAAAAGACTGAATGGAGTCCAGGTGAAAGAGGTCACGCTCCCATCCCCCCGGGTACAGGTTTGCATATGAGGGGGCACATTTGGTCCCCATAGCAACACCCTGTATCTGGAAGTAGTGGGAGCCACCAAACAGTAAGATGTTATTCGTTAAAACAAAACCGAGCAAATCCAAAATGAAGCGATTGTAGACAGGTGACACTTCACTACTCTCGGAAATGAAGTTCTCTACAACCTCCAGCCCCAAACTATGGGGAATGGAGTTGTAGAGGGCCTCGACATCCAAGGATACAAGCCAGAAGCCCGGAGGAACATTGAGTCAATCCAAGGTCTTAAGAAGGTCTCCAGTGTCCTTGAGGTAGGACTTTAACCCTTTGACATGAGGTCGTAGATAATCATCGATCATGGCGCTAGCTTGTTCAGTGAGGCAGCCATTTCCTGAGACAATGGGGCGGCCAGGTGGGTGGTGGGCATCTTTATGGATCTTTGGCAAGGCGTATAAAGTGGGGGTACGGGGAGATACAACATTTAGGTATTCCCAAGTTTGTTTGGTAATAGTCCCCTTGTAATAGGCTGAACTAATAGCCTATGATACAAAGAGGTAGGTAATTTAAGATGATTGGGTGACACCTTTCGGTACCATTCCACATTCTTAAGTATGGTTAATACCATTGATTCATAGTCGTCGATGTCCATCACCACCAGATTGCCCCCCTTGTCTGAAGGTTTTATGATTATGGTGGAGTTTCGTTGAAGATCAACGAGGGCTTTCTTTTGGGCTGGAATTAAATTAGCTTGAGAGGGATTATGCCAACTTGTTTTCAGAATTGTTTGGGTGACCTGCTTAGTAAACGCCCAGACACTGGGGTTCCCTTGAAGAGTTGGGAACATCCGTGACCTGGGTTTGTAATTAATTTGTTTGGAAATGATGGAGGGGGAAGGGGTGGCAGTTACAGTCATGGGTGGGGGGAGGGGGCCACATGCACCATCGATCTGGTCTGCTTCCGACATATCAATGTCGTCAATGTGGCCCTCCTCCCATAGCTCCATCAATTCCTCCACAGCTTTAACATCTTCAATTGTCATTTTGTCCCATAAGGGATTAGACAAGTCAGTTGAGTTTACCGCAGGTTTAGGTTTATCAAACATAGTTTTCAACATCAGTTTTCGAGAAAACAAATTGATGTCTTTAATTAGTTCAAAAGTGTCCACATTTTGAGTGGGACAGAATGACAATCCCAACCCCAAAACTGATATTTGGTCGCTTGTTAAAGGAGTGGAGGAAAGATTGATTATTTGGAGGTTGTTTTCGGAAGAGGAGGATTCAACAGATTTGGGTTGGTTCCCTTTCTGAGATCCACAACTGGCTGTGAAGGAGATTGGCTGGGGCGAAAATCCCCCTGTGATGAGCCAAGGCCTGCTTCAATTTGTTGCACACTTGGTGCTGGTTGAAAGGAATTTGAAATAGCTGCGCCTAAAGAGGAGGTGGCCACATCCAAAAGGTTAGGGCGCGCATTTCTGGCAGCTTCTGCCCTTGTGTTTGGCTGGCCTCTTGTAGTGCGTTTGGCGGTATTGGTTGGAACTGCACTTTTTCCTATTTTGGGTTGAAAAAAAACATGGGTCTTTACGTTTGGTACCGTATTTGGTGGTTGAGTCAAGGGAATGGAGGATAAAGAAGAATCTGAATCCGTACATTCCGTTGAGGAACTCTGTTGATTAGGTTTGTTAGTATTCCTGCTATTTGTTGGACGTCTGCGGTTTTTATTTGCAGACCCCCAACTGTATGCCTGACTGTTGTCATACGCTAATTTATCTCGTATGAATTTCTTTTCCTTGTTTTTAAGCAAGGAAGAGACGTACAGTAGGTTTCGAGGTCAGTCTTAAGCATGAGTTCACGTGTAGCAAAAAGTTCAGCGGTGGTAATAGCGGTATTCTCACTATACAGATTTTCAATTTCAATGTCTACAGCCGCCAAATCTGATGTGTACTGTTGACACAGTAGGTCCATCATCTTGGCTGAGCAGCATTGAAGATTTTTTTCCCATTCAGATTTAAAACTGGGGGTAATATTGAAAAAACTAGGAAAGATTTGGACTCTCAGCCCCCATGGGGTAATGTTGTCATCCTGGTATTTGAGAAAATACCAGCGGTTCCAATACAGTCTAACCTTACATTCCAGCATCCGTTGTAATCTAACAAAGAAGTGATCCATGGATAATCCCCCACTGGTTTTATTTTGGGTTTTCTGAAAAGTTGTCATAAGTCCCTCAAATGCGTTTCCACAATAATCGGCCATGGTGAAAAAAGAGGAAAAAAGGGATAAAAAGGGGAAAAAAAAATGTTAGAAAAATGGAAAGGTGGAAAAATAGAATGGGGTTAAAGTAATCTGCAATTGATGAGCAACAATGTGCAACGTTTACACATGTAAATACCCTAAATGCAGCCAGCAATGAATAGGATCGAAAAAAGGCCACTGGGAACCCTATACCCGACAGATGCCCAACATGTTTCGCCCAGGGCAGGGCTTCATCAGGGGCTTGGTACAAGGGAAAACTATGAATAAAGAGACATAAATTAATAATAAAGTATGAACATTAATCATTGAGATAATGCATTATAATATACACTCAATGTACATGATTATATATCAGATAGCATACATATTAACATATGGTAATAAATGTTTTGACAAAAAACAATAAATATGGGGACAGTATATAATATTCACAACAGTATGGTATGAAGCCCTGCCCTGGGCGAAACATGTTGGGCATCCGTCGGGTATAGGGATCCCAGTGGCCTTCACTATAGCCACGTTGGTTCATTTTGGATCAATTATTGATTATGTCATTTTATTTTATTGTATGTTTAAATTAATTACATTTTGTATTTTTCTACCTGTATGTACCATTTATTTGGACACTGTTTTAAAGTCCCGGGGCCTGTTACCCCATTCTTTCCCCTTTTCTGATTTGTCGCACATTTTATATGGGATGTGGTGTCCTTGATTGACTTCTCCCTGCCTACCACATATTTTCTTGATAAATTAGGGTGTTACCCACCCATCACTTTCTTAAGGCATGGTAGTTTTTTCAATCCTAATCATTGCTGACTGCATTTAGGGTATTTACATGTGTAAACGTTGCACATTGTTGCTCATCAATTGCAGATTACTTTAACCCCATTCTATTTTTCCACCTTTCCATTTTTCTAACATTTTTTTCCCCCTTTTTATCCCTTTTTTCCTCTTTTTTCACCATGGCCGATTATTGTGGAAACGCATTTGAGGGACTTATGACAACTTTTCAGAAAACCCAAAATAAAACCAGTGGGGGATTATCCATGGATCGCTTCTTTGTTAGATTACAACGGATGCTGGAACGTAGGGTTAGACTGTATTGGAACCGCTGGTATTTTCTCAAATACCAGGGTGACAACATTACCCCATGGGGGCTGAGAGTCCAAATCTTTCCTAGTTTTTTCAATATTACCCCCAGTTTTAAATCTGAATGGGAAAAAAATCTTCAATGCTGCTCAGCCAAGATGATGGACCTACTGTGTCAACAGTACACATCAGATTTGGCGGCTGTAGACATTGAAATTGAAAATCTGTATAGTGAGAATACTGCTATTACCACCGCTGAACTTTTGCTACACGTGAACTCACGCTTAAGACTGACCTCGAAACCTACGTCTCTTCCTTGCTTAAAAACAAGGAAAAGAAATTCATACGAGATAAATTAGCTTATGACAACAGTCAGGCATACAGTTGGGGGTCTGCAAATAAAAACCGCAGACGTCCAACAAATAGCAGGAATACCAACAAACCTAATCAACAGAGTTCCTCAACGGAATGTACGGATTCAGATTCTTCTTTATCCTCTATTACCTTGACTCAACCACCAAATACGGTACCAAACGTAAAGACCCATGTTTTTTTTCAACCCAAAATAGGAAAAAGTGCAGTTCCAACCAATACTGCCAAACACACTACAAGAGGCCAGGCAAACACAAGGGCAGCAGCTGCCAGAAATGTGCGTCCTAACCTTTCAGAAGTGGCCACCTCCTCTTTAGGCGCAGCTATTTCAAATTCCTTTCAACCAGCACCAAGTGTGCAACAAATTGAAGCATGCCTTGGCTCATCACAGGGGGATTTTCGCCCCAGCCAATCTCCTTCACAGCCAGTTGTGGATCTCAGAAAGGGAACCAACCCAAATCTGTTGAATCCTCCCCTTCCGAAAACAACCTCCAAATAATCAATCTTTCCTCCACTCCTTTAACAATCGACCAAATATCAGTTTTGGGGTTGGGATTGTCATTCTGTCCCACTCAAAATGTGGACACTTTTGAACTAATTAAAGACATCAATTTGTTTTCTCGAAAACTGATGTTGAAAACTATGTTTGATAAACCCAAACCTGCGGTAAACTCAACTGACTTGTCTAATCCTTTATGGGACAAAATGACAATTGAAGATGTTAAAGCTGTGGAGGAATTGATGGAGCTATGGGAGGAGGGCCACATTGATGACATTGATATGTCGGAAGCAGACCAGATCGATGGTGCATGTGGCCCCCTCCCCCCACCCATGACTGTAACTGCCACCCCTTCCCCCTCTATCATTTCCAAACAAATTAATTACAAACCCAGGTCACGGATGTTCCCAACTCTTCAAGGGAACCCCGGTGTCTGGGCGTTTACCAAGCAGGTCACACAAACAATTCTGAAAACAAGTTGGCATAATCCCTCTCAAGCTAATTTAATTCCAGCCCAAAAGAAAGCCCTCGTTGATCTTCAACGAAACTCCACCATAATCATAAAACCTTCGGACAAGGGGGGCAATCTGGTGGTGAAGGACATCGACGACTATGAATCAATGGTATTAACCATACTTAAGAATGTGGAACGGTACCAAAAGGTGTCACCCAATCATCTTAAATTAACTACCTCTTTGTATTATAGGCTCATTAGTTCAGCCTATTACAAGGGGACTATTACCAAACAAACTTGGGAATACCTAAATGTTGTATCTCCACGTACCCCCACTTTTTACGCCTTGCCAAAGATCCATAAAGATGCCCACCTGGCCGCCCCATTGTCTCAGGAAATGGCTGCCTCACTGAACAAGCTAGCGCCATGATCGATGATTATCTACGACCTCATGTCAAAGGGTTAGTGTCCTACCTCAAGGACACTGGAGACCTTCTTAAGACCTTGGATGGACTCAACGTTCCTCCGGCTTCTGGCTTGTATCCTTGGATGTCGAGGCACTCTACAACTCCATTCCCCATAGTTTGGGGCTGGAGGTTGTAGAGAACTTATTTTCCGAGAGTAGTGAAGTGTCACATGCAAACCTGTACCTGGGGGGTGGGAGCGTGACCTCTTTCACCAGGACTCCATTCAGTCTTTTCTCGAGCAGATCCCTCTATGACATTTTTTTTGTCTGGACTGGTTCCATCAGTGATCTTGAGACATTCATTTCCAGCCTCTCCACTAATCGATTTAATTTAAAATTCAGCTACTCAACTAGTCAGACCCAGTTGACCTTTTTGGATTTATCAATTAAAATTCACACTGATGGAACAATAGGCACCAGCCTATTTCGAAAACCATCAGCTGGCAATTCTCTACTCCACGCATCTAGTTCCCATCCCCAACCCCTCAAGGCCAGCATTCCATATGACCAATATTTGAGGCTTCGAAGGAATTGTAGCTCTGAAGCTGATTTTATATCAGAATCCCAAATTTTACATCAAAGATTTATTGAACGTGGTTATAGCCAAAGATGCCTCAAAAAAGCATTTGCCAGAGCCAAAGCGCAAAAAAGAAGCTCTCTTTTACATGACATCAAACTTGTAAAAACTAATCCAGGGACACGATTGATTACACGTTTTTCAAGTAATCACAAACAAATACGAGGAATCCTCGACCGACATTGGGACCTCCTAATGGGTGACGATACGGTGGCAAAACATCTCACTAATCACCCTCAAATCACATTTAAACGCTCCAATTCCCTCAGGGACCGTTTGGTCCATAGTCATCATTCCCCTCAAAAAATTCCATCACAGGGACAGACGGGGACCAGACCTTGTCACAAATGCTCCTTTTGTAGCTATATCCATTCACCATCCAGTATTGTACTCCCAAATGGCAGTACCTTCAAACCTAAATTTGTAGTGAACTGCCAATCTATTGGAATTGTATACATCATAACATGCACATGTAACTCTTTCTACATAGGCAAAACAAAAAGGCCTTTTTACCATCGCATCCGGGATCATGTTTCCCTAGTATTGAAGAAAAAAATGGAGACCCCAATCAGCCGGCATATGGGCTTATTCCATAATTTCAATAGCCTTGAAATGCGCTTCTATGCCCTGGAGCATATCCCCCCTGGGGACCGGGGAGCACATTTTGACAAACAACTTTTACAAAGGGAAGCCAAATTGATATTTAATTTATCAGCTCTCAAACCTCCAGGCTTGAATGATGGATTCAATTTCAAGCCTTTTCTTTGATCATTCAGCCCGTTTCTTTCCCTGTCCCCCTCCCTTCCCCTCTCTTTTTTTTTTTTCAATTTGTTGATATTGGCCTGCAACTCTCTAGTGCAAAATCGTTTTTCTGTAATAAGTATCCTATGTAAATAGTTAGCTTTTATTACAACAGGTACTGCCTACCAGGCAGCGCCACAGTACCCTCGGTTGACTCAATCCAAATGTATATTAGCATGTATTATTATATAGGCATCCATGATTAGTTCATTTATCATTGGCTGTTCTGCTAACCGTTTATTTATCCTGAACAGTTTCTATTTGTACAATCAAAACTGATATTGATTAATTTGATCATTGCATTAACAACTTTTTTCTTTTTTTGATCTAGAACTATATATACGCCAGCCTCTAGGGGGCACTTCTCATTCTCGTCCACATTCCGCCATACATTAGGCTGTACGGCAAGTCGGGTGCACCTGCATAGGACAAATGGTCACTTTTGGGTCCTGCAGGTGATCCCTTGCAAAATGCCTAGATCACTCCATCCATATTTGCGCCGTTTTGTCTTCCATCTAGTTATTGGCTTGGCCACATTGTTTATCTGTTTGGTCCTTGTCACTACTTAAGATGGTACCTGCCCCTCCTGTATTGTTCGCTCATGTGCGCCTCGCTCTCGCCGGCCATGTCCATTTAGGCGGAGCGACAGGAATTCTTTCCCGTTCTGCACGCCTCTTTACTTGGAGACAGGACTGTAAGGCTGGGGATCTTTCTGATCTCCTTGCCTTCCATCAGTCCTTCTTCTCCTTTGTCATCCTTTTGAAGGGTCAGGTTTCCTGTTGCTGGGGTTGCACTGGCAACCTTCCAGCTCTCAAGATGGCGCCCGGACGTTCTGCGCCGTTGCACGTCTGGGAGTTGTGCTTTATGCCCTGCCAGACACGCCTATCCAGGCGGGCTGATCATGCCAGGCACACCTCCCACTCGGTGTCTTCGGCGCCATTGGCTGCAGCTGTTTTAGCACTTGCTTTTCTGTCCTCCCCCGGCGGCTACGTCAGACGCCGCCTGGGGGTATTTAAAAGATTAGTTTAGGCTGACAACATTGACTCGGCTAGCTGTTATCTTGAAATCCCCCAATCCATGCTGGTTTATCCAGCATTCGTGCATGTGTGGATCCAGGCGTAGCAGGTACATTTATAGATATATATTATTGGTCTGCCAGTCTCAATAGACTTGCATGACCGATTTCTTTAACTTGCTTTAAGCTAGACTAAATTATGAAAAAGATAAAAACCTATATTTTCCATACAATTTTTTATTGACCTTGCCCACTTGTTGCATTCTTAGGTCTGGCCATTGTGCTTCTGTCAAACACCACTATTCGGCAGTGAAGACTGCGGATGATTGAAGTGTACTTATATTCAATCACACATATGTTTGTGACCCAACCAGCTCATACATACTAGGTATTTGGTTTAGCTTATCTCACTGGAGGCTCTTCACAGACCTGGGGGGGATCTCCTTCCACCCTCATAACCTGTGTACTCGCCCCCGTTTTATTTGTTTTTCCACCAATATCCAACTTCTTTTCTAAAAATGTATTTCTTTTTCTTACTGCAGCTTTTTGTTATTGGTTGGTAGTGGACCGATTTTGAGGGGTGTCTCTTTCCCCCTCCCCCCACTCCTCTGGCCAATTGTTCTGGAATCAGGTTGATTATTTCTTTCTTCCTTCAATCTCCCTGACTTTAAAATATGATTTGTGCTACACATTTGGATTGAAACTCTGTTCCGAGGGTGAGTGGTGCTTGCATGGTCTTTTGCTGTTATGTTTAAAACATATGCATACCATACTGTTGTGAATATTATATACTGTCCCCATATTTATTGTTTTTTGTCAAAACATTTATTACCATATGTTAATATGTATGCTATCTGATATATAATCATGTACATTGAGTGTAAATGTTAATGCATTATCTCAATGATTAATTTGTAATACTTTATTATTAATTTATGTCTCTTTATTCATAGTTTTCCCTTGTACCAAGCCCCTGATGAAGCCCTGCCCTGGGCGAAACATGTTGGGCATCTGTCGGGTATAGGGATCCCAGTGGCCTTCACTATAGCCACGTTGGTTCATTTTGGATCAATTATTGATTATGTCATTTTATTTTATTTTATTGTATGTTTAAATTAAATACATTTTGTATTTTTCTACCTGTATGTACTGTTTATTTGGACACCGTTTTAAAGTCCCGGGGCCTGTTACCCCATTCTTTCCCCTTTTCTCATTTGTCGCACATTTTATATGGGATGTGGTGTCCTTGATTGATTTCTCCCTGCCTACCAGATAGTTTTCCTGCAGGAGACCCATTTTACTCCCCAATCCATGCCCAGGTTGCCCACACACCTATATACGCAGTTGTTTCATAGTACTTCCCCAGCCTCTAAATCTAGGGGTACTGTGATTGCGATTCATAAGACTTGCTTGCTTGCTTGACTGTTATATAGTAAGCTTGACCCGCAAGGCCGCTATGTTTCGTGAAGGGGACTATAGCAGGGAAGAAGTATATGTTTGCCGCTTTATATGCTCCCAACGCCAACCAATTGACTTTTACTGACACTACTCTTGACCTCCTAGCTGACTTTAAAGAGGGTTCTGTTATCCTCGGTGGGGATTTTAACGTTAGTCCTGACCCGTGGCTAGATACATCCAGCTCCCGACCTTCTCACTCTTACGCCTATCTTAAACACTTCCGTAAGACGCTCAGGTCCCACCTTTTACTAGACAGTTGGAGGGTTCTCCATCCTACAGATAAGGACTTCAGTTACTACTCTGCTGTGCACTCTGTGTATACCCATATTGACCACATTTATGTTGACCGCCCCACGCTGGAGCTCCTGCAGTCCGCGTCCATCGGAAACATAACGATCTCTGATCATGCTCTGATTGAAATGACTTACTCTCTTCCGTCGGGTTCCCATAGGACCTGGACGTGGAGATTGAATGAGAATCTGTTGGACGATGATGCGGCGGTAGCCAGGGTGGGGGAAGTTATTACTAATTTTTTCAATAAAACACCACGAACTAAATCAGTAAGGGAGTGTTATTGGAAAGCCATAAGGCAGTAGTAAGAGGGGAGCTGATCTCCCTGGGCTCAAAAATTAAAAAAGAACGGCAGGCAGATTTTCAAAGGGTGCTAGATGCTCTTCAGGAAGCTGAAATACAACACAAGCATACTGGAGGCCCTGGGGAGTTGAAGAGGCTATCAGAAATGAGGGCACTGTTACTGAGATTGTTGGACCGACAAGTGCGCAAACAAACTAGACACTTATCTTACAAGTACTACGAGCATGGCAACAAATGTGGCCGCATGCTCGCAGGGGCCCTTCGTAAGAAGCATGCTCAGGCTTACGTTCAGCAGCTCCGTTCCCCATCAGGAGTGGTGGCGACTCAGTCGTCCAAGATTGCCTCAGGGTTTCAGGAATATTACTCACAACTGTACAATTTGTCCCCGGACTACCCCCTAAACGCGCAGACTCCTAGATCAGTGGCGGTCCGGGACTATCTGGCTTTGGCAGGGGTCACACCCCTGACCGAGGACCAATGCTTTGACCTGGAGCTCCCTGTCACCCCCGGCAAGATTGAAGTAATCGTGAAATCCCTGCCTAATGGGAAGATTCCGGGCTCTGATGGCTACACCAAGGCCTTTTATACAGCTTTCTTACACATCCTGGTATCCCCTATGTGTAGCTATTTCAACTCTATTGCGGAGGGCTCCCCTGTCCCTTCTGAGACGCTGTTGGCCCATATCACAGTGCTGCCGAAAGAGGGCAAAGATCCAATGGTGCCTCAAAGCTATAGACCTATATCCCTTTTAAACGTAGACGTAAAAATCCTAGCGAAAGTCCTTGCGAACATACTGAAGCACATTGTGCCCCAACTGATACACCCCGACCAGACTGGATTTATCACTGGGAGAGAGGCGAGGGACAATTCTATTAGAGCCATACAACTTATCCACTGGGCCCGTTCCCGTCCTGACCAAAAGCTGTATGTAATTCTGTCAACTGATGCCGAGAAGGATTTCGACCGGGTAAATTGGTCGTTCTTGCGCGCGGTGCTGGAGGCCCAGGGGTTGGGGATGCGCATGTTGACATCAATCATGGCCTTATACTCCACTCCGTGCGCGCAGGTCAGGGTCAACAGGGTGCTCTCCTCCCGGTTTCCGATCAGGAATGGCACGAGGCAAGGGGTGTCCCCTTTCCCCCCTCCTCTTCGTCCTGGTACTGGAACCCCTGCTGCGTACCATTTGAGCGAATACGGATATAAATGGCCTGAAGGTTGGAAACACTGAACACAAGCTTTCAGCCTATGCTGACGATGTGCTCTTTCATATCTCAGAGCCGCTTAGTCTCGTTGCCTGTCCTGATGGGAGAACTTCAGCAGTTTGGAGCACTCTCCAATTTTAAAATACATTTTTCAAAGTCAGTGATTCTCCCCGTAAAATTGTCTCAATCCCAAACTGTCTCCTTGCAGGATGCTTTCCCTTTCACGTGGGCTAAGTCCTCCTTTAAATATCTAGGCATTCAACTTACTGACCGCTTTGACACCCTGTATGCAGCTAACTATCCCTCCCTTCTCACTGCCTGGCTAGGCCGCATAAATATTATCAAAATGACTATTCTACCACGGGTACTTTTTTTCTCCAAATGTTGCCGATCCCTCTGCCGAGAGCTTTCTTCATCCGAATTTCTAGTTTGCTATCTGGGTTTGTGTGGAATGCGCGTAAGCACTGCATAGCAATGCGGATATTGGTCCGATAGTGTCTACGCACATCAGACCAACAGACAACTTCAGCCTGGTCCGATGAAAACGGTCCGTCGGACATGTTTCATCGGACATGTCTGATTGTGTGTACGCGGCCTAAGAGAAACGGTCAGGTGTCTATGCAGTTCCGCTGTCCGTATTATAGAACCCTGTAATAAAAGGTTTAAAGACGTTGCTGAAACTGCATGTTCAATACTGGCACTGCAAGTTTATATAGCCTAACATCTGGAAGCAAAATCTTTTGGTGAAATTTAGATCTACAAAATACATTGTAGGAAAAAGAAGTTTACCCCATGGGGCTTTGGACAGCCAAAATATAAATATAACAATATAGTCTAGTAAAACATGATTTATTTGCCGATCGTCTATACCATACAGATAAAATATAATGACAATAAAAGAACCCCTTACGGATCAAGTGATACAATGCAGATCATACAATATAAGTACAGTTACATACAACATTGCATAAAAACTGCGTGGTGTGCGTGCCCCGACGTGTTTCGACCTGTGGAAGGTCTCTTCAGGGGGATGATTGATTCTACAAAAATATATATACATAACTCAAGTTTGAGATCAAAAAGACATGTTTGAGTATATATCACATAAAAAGACCCGAACAGAAAGTTACCGTTGTCAAATAAGTGTTCTGAATTGTACAGACCCGTTGGGAAAAACGAAGGGAGCCCCATACAAGCGCCCCCCAGAAACCCGGAGGGGAGAAGAAGGAATAACATGGCCCACGGGTGGGTTACAAGGAGCCGCGCGGCTGAACGTCCTCCGACGACCTGTGGAGCCGATACCTGCAATAAGCCATAGCATGGGTTAGCCATATTGTCCCAAAAAGATTCATGGTATTAAATCATAGCAAGTTGTGCTGAGGTCTAAAATGTATATATAGGTAAGGCATATTAGTGTATAAGAAAACGGACTGGCAGTATAGTTCTAACATGTCTAAGAAAATGAATAGGATCTAGACATTGAAAACCCATTAGGGTATTAGATCAATGAGTATGATCAAGGATGTTGTATCAGAATAATACAAAATCCCCCAAGGAGGGGCTTTATAGGCAACAGTAGTAAGTGTAATGATGCAAAGTACAAAAATATATTTTAATATTTAATCGTATAAAAAAATCATACAAAGTGATACATAATAATACAAATGCCTATAAAGCCCCTCCTTGGGGGATTTTGTATTATTCTTATTCATTCGAGGTGTCGGCAACACTTTTTTTAAGGTCACATATTTAGGATGTTACATTTATTCTAAGGATGTTGTATCTTAAAAAATATGTAAATAAATAAATAAATATTGGGGTACTACATAAGTTCGCATGTAGGTGCCCCATGGATGAACAGAATTAAAAAAGACAAAATAATAAGTGAATATTATTTTAATCTAATAAATAGTGCATAAAGGTGGGTGGGAGTGTAATGCCAATTGCATAATAGACATTATGTAAACCATCAAAAGGGCTGGGATGGCTGGTGTCAGAAATCAAGAAAGGAAGAGTGATAGTTGGATAACCAACTAACAAGTGTGTGAGTGAAAAAGTGCTGTTACCTGAAAGGTGGTAGGCAGGATATAGGTAGGTTGCTGAAATAAGTTGGTAGTGCTTGTTGCTAAATATTAAAGTCTGGGCTGCAAAAGATGCAAAAGGCACACAGACTACTAATTGTTAGGGAAGAAGTATACAAACTGCCGTCCATGCTAGGCTGCCTGGAATCAACAAATGATTCACAGGCAGGTGTTCTTATATAGGCCTATGGGTGTGGCAACAAAATACATTGGGCCAGATTCTGAAAGGAGATACGATGGTGTATCTCCAGATACGCCATCGTTTTTCTGTTTGTGCGGCTGTGTATCTATGCGACTGATTCTTAGAATCAGTTACGCATAGATTTTGCTTAGATCCGACTGGCGTAAGTCACTTACACCGTCGGATCGAAGTTGCAATGTTACGCTGGCCGCAAGGTGGCGTTTCCGTCGATTTCTGTGTCGAATATGCAAATGAGCCTGATACGCTGATTCCCGAACGTATTTGCGCCCGTCATAGTTTACGTCGTTTGCGTAAGCGTAATGTTACCCCTGCTACATGAGGGGTAACTTTGCGTAGGTGATGCGTACACCATGTTAAGTATGTACGTCGCGTCAGCGTTGCTTTTTCCATCATTTACGTAAATCGTTCGCGAATAGGGCTCGCGTCACGTTCACGTCAAAACCAATGTATTTGTGGCGTACTATGGAGCATGCGCACTGGGCTACGTTTACAGCTGGCGCATGTGCAGTTCATTCGGCGCGGGGGCGCGCTTAATTTAAATACAAAACGCCCCCTTTGAATTACATGGGGATACGTCGGGCCATTTACACTACGCCGCCGCAAATTATGGAGCAAGTGCTTTGAGAATACGGCACTTGCGTCTCTAAGTTGCGGCGGCGTAGTGTAAATAGGAAACGCTACGCCGCCACAGATCTACGAGAATCTGGCCCATTGTGTTTAATGCATGCCAGCTTCGATGCTCAGACAAAATTTTTAAAAATTAATTCAACTTTTTTTAAAATAGGAAGGTGGGATCGATTAAAGTAAGTACATGGTGGGCGGCATTCAATTTTGCTTGATCAGGGTTACTAAGAAAAAAAGTAGGTCATCCACTTAAGCACAGATCTTATGTTGTTGACCCCCCTTCCACCTTTATGCCCATCTTGTCTGGATCCACATGAACTATGTATGGAGGTGAGCGAACATTGCATGTGGTGGCGGGAGTACTATGGATATGGGGAATGTTTGAAGCAAAGAAAAACTGCACATCTCCCTGCATGTCAGCGGAAAAATGTATCACTTTATATATTATTATTGGACTTTGTTTGAACACCTATATTAGTTCTGATTTGACTTTATTTATATTTTTTTGTGTGTTTGTATACCTTATGCAGCGCTGTCTCATTTAAACTTTGTTTACTGTTTTTTTGTGGGAGCACATAAGTGACAGCAGTAGCAATCCTAAGTTTAATAGCGTGTGACTATCCTACTTTTAAATATAGTAAATCAGTGTTTAATCTTCAGGGCCTAGCACCTTAGCTGACTTACAGTTTTTCTCTATTGTTTTGGCTCATTTCTTGAAACCGAAATGACATTCTCAAAACTCTAAGATCATTTGGCAAAACAGTCTTACAGTTCAGCACAACACTATATTTTACTTGCAAAAGCTCATATCTTTCCCAAAACTGTTCACTCATGCTTCAAAACCATATTCCTTTTTCTTCCGTCCGGTGGATCGGATCGGATGCAAACGGACAGACGGTCCGTTTTCATCCGATTCCCCATAGGGGATAGCGGAGGAGAGACAGGGCGGTCCCTGCACAGTGTGTGGGGACCGCCCTGTCCGCCGACAGCTGAGCGGGACCCCCCGCTGAGCCGACGGACACACACGGAGCGGACCGAAAAACGGTCCGCACCGTGTGAAAGAGGCCTTACTGTAAATTTAGCCTACAATGCTGTAAATAAAGCTCGAGTTTCACAACTACTGTAAGGCCCCTTTCACACGGGGCGGATCAGTAATGATCCGCCCCGTGAACCTCCACTTGCTCAGCGGGGATCGCTCCATTGATCCCCGCTAAGCCGGCGGATGACAGGGAGGTCCTCGCACACTGTACAGGGACTGCCCTGCCAGCTATCCGCTCTCTCCTATGGGGGATCGGATGAACACGGACCGTCTGTCCGTGTTCACCCAATCCAATCCGCCAGACGGATGGAAAAGTAGGTTTTTCCTCCGTCACACTTTGGCGGACCGGAGCGGGTCGGATGTCAGTGGGCATGTCACCCCTGACATCCGCAGCTCCATAGAGGAGCACAGAGTGCCCATTCAGGTTCGCCTAAAAAACTGGCAGTTGGACCTGAACAGGCCACCCATGTGAAAGAGCCCTAACATCTCTTCACTGGTCGCTGTCCTCACCCTCCCTCTCCTGGGTACTGTCCTCACCCTCCTGTCCATCCACACGCTGCTGACTGTCTGGCCACAGATTCCCATCAACATTGCAGCGTATATCCTCCCTTGCGATGCATTGAGGGAAGAAACAAGGGAGATGTCGCAACCATCGCCTACACTGATCTCCTGTAATATTCTCACAGGCAGCGTCTATTGCATGGAGCAGGGACCTCTGATCTTGAGCCTGATGCTCATACACTCTCCACCTCCAAGCGCAGAAAAACTCCTCAATAGGATTGAGGAAATGAGAGTAAGGTGATAGGAACACAATATCCATCCTTGGATGAGCAGTGAACCAGGCCCTGATAAGCGGCCACGGTGGAAATTCACATTGTCCCATACAATTATATATTGTGGTAGGTGAGGCCCTATAAGACCTCTCTCATTTCTGGGATCAAATCCAAATGAAAGTGGTCCAAGAAGATGAGGAGCTTCTGTGTTTTGTATGGGCCAAGACTGGGCATGTGAGTGGCCACACCATTCTCAGAAATGGCAGCACACATAGTTATATTGCCCCCTCGCTGGCCTGGGACATCCAGCCTCAGCCCCATACAATACAGTTACAGACAGCTACATAGGAATGTTCTATGTTCTGCACAAGTTCAATATACTACTGGCCAGTATTCCAGTGGATCCAAACCTGGGGTACATGTACCCTATGCAGAGGTACTACAGGGGGTATTTCACAGAAAGGGGAGGGGAAAAATTATGAAATTACTGAAATGTTACAGTAACATTATTAGATAGATTTCCATGGGAGGCGCTACTGTAATTGCAGCTCTTTGACCCTTTTACTTACTGTATTGTAGGTTATATTCTTCAAAATAAGGATTAGAATGATAATTGCATCATACAGTAAGCTGCAGTTTTTACTGTAATACTGGAATACTACTGTAAACTGTATTATCAATATTGTAGAAAATAAACTATTCCATACTATTCCATAGTTTATTTTCTACAATATTTTTCTTGTCATGATTAGTATCATACGTAACATCCCACTGAAGTAAGATACTGTAATACTGTAGGCCTATCACACACACACACTAAATGAATACGCAAATGAGTAAATAAACATATTTGTTGCTCTATGCACAGTGTCCTGTCCTATACATTATATAATTCCATCATTGATTGTGAGGGCATGGTTGATGACATGGTCTATAATTGTCGCCCAAACTTCAGGGACAGCATGGTGTCTTCGTGCTCCTCAGCTTCTTCCCCCTATTCCACCATCACGCACCCTTACTCCTCCTCCTCTTCCTCTTCCTCTTCCTTGGGCAGGCAGTTGCCCGTGTTCATCTACTTGGCCAGGTGCCTCCATATTCAGACATTGTACTGGTCCTGCATGGTCAATCTCTATATATACATGTTTTGCAGCATTCACAATACAGTAATGGACAGTACCTGTCAGGTAACTAAACATACTGTTTGATTGGTTATCTGAGACCAACTCCTCCTTCGTTCAAGTTCTAGTTTTACCTGACTGTCAATTGCTGTAATGATTTTATCAAATGTTCCAAGAGATTCATATATGGTATTCATGGTATTGTGTTCCTGAATAATTTTGACAATTCAACAGACTATTGTGCATGTGATGACTTAAACAATGAAATGACGCTGACAGGTTTTGGAGAGAACGACCATTTAGACTGAGAAATGACAATCAGTTTGGATCAACATGATCTATTCAATTGGAAATTGTGCTAAATGTAGGTTACTTGTACTAAATCATTTGAGAAATGTACTGAGACATTGAGACATGTACTGAGACATTTGCAATTTGATTAAATGAATGAGAAATGCCATTCAGTTGTGAACAATTGCGAAGTGGTTTGGAGATTTGTCCATGTTGTTTTGAGAATGTCATTTCTGTTTCAAGAAATGAGCCAAACCAATAGAGAAAAACTGTAATAGCCTGTATGAATTTCACAGTCGATTTGGTCTTTCAATAGTTTAGACATTTGAGGGTCAAGTGTTTGCATATCAGTGGGTCAAAGATAGCTACATAAGCAAACTTCATGTAAACGCTGTTGATTGGCTGATTGGTGTGGAGTTACATTTTAGAGGGTGGTGTAATAATCCGTAATAGTATTAGCAATATCTTCAGTGATATCTTCAGGTAGGGAAGCTAGCGAGCCAGAAGAAGTGAGATCAATGAAACAAATGTGTAGCACTAGCTAATAACCTCCTGCACTGATTTCCATATTTATTAAACTTGATAAAAATGACATCTACATTTTGACAACATATCTTTGGGGGTTTCATAAGAGGATTGATCTTAAGCAATGTTAAGTACACCAGGGTATAGAATTGTCTGCTGGTTTTATGTCTCATTAATTTAAGAGAGAAGATTAGAATCTTGTGGCTCCTTTGTTTTTTTCAGGGAGGAACACTCCTCTAATTAAAGATTTGTGAGCTTCCCACCCAACATGGGGTTGGGTTTCTGAAGACTAGTTAGTCACAAAGTACTGTTCCATCTCTTTTGATATGCCTGTGGCTACTGCTGGGTAGTGTAAAGTGTCTCTTGAAGGGGGACTGAGCAATATTATCCAGATTGTGTCGCTGAAGGTTGGATATACTGACCTTGAAGGAATACATGTCGCTGCTTGTGGGCAAGAGATTCACCACTGAGTTAGAAGGTAGAATTTAGCGATGGATATCAATAAAGAAAAGAGAGCAAGGGGAGGCCTGTGATAGCCACCTGCCACTAAGAAGGGGAAGAGGGTGGGTCAGTGTAAAAGGTCTTCTATTTCAAGCAAAAACAAGTACTAATATAAAGAGAGAGGAGAAGCAGGAATGGAAACTCGAGATTAGATTGATTAGATTGCTGTTGCTAAATGAGATTACAGGAGAGTGAGGTAATGTCACTGTCCCTGGACCATTCTAGCAGGTAAGCAGGTTAATTATAGGTGGGGAAAGTAGCAGGGAATGGGGTGGGAAACCACCATGCGCATATATTTGAAAAAAGTCTGAAAAAAGAATGTCCATATCAGGAGCATAGGGTAATCCTCAAATGGAAAAAAAACAAACAGTAGCAGCATAAAACAATAACAGAAATTTTTATTTATTTGCAACAGTGAAGGAACTTGTTTTGAGTGTAGCAAAAAGTCACACAAAAACAATCAAAAAAACACTGTGTATAGCAAAAACAGGAGATTTCAGACCTCAGCAGAAAACAACTATTAACTCCAAAGGCATCACAGTAACAAGGGCATGTAGGGCAAAAGGAACACTGTTGCAATGGTCATTCACATAAGGAGACTGTCATGGATCTGCCACCTAAGAGTTAATGGTGCAGACTGATTTCAGTGATTGACAACAGGCTGCCCTATTTAAACACCTCAGCAGCACAGTGTCTTTGCTGCCTGATCTGCAGTTCTTACCTGACTTCCTGTGATCTGACCTGTTTCCTGTTTCCTGTTTCCTGTGTTTGACCCGGCTTGCTTACTACGATTGATCTCTGTTATCCTGATCCCGGCCTGCCTTGTGACCAACGCTCAGCTCTACAACTGCTTGATTTCCCGTTGCCGAACTTGCCTGTATACTGACCATTCTCTGCCTGTCGTTTATATCTATATCTGATCATCTGTTACCAAACCCGGCTTGTCTGACTACGCATTCAGTGTCTCCCCAGCCAGTGCACCCACCAGCCAGCTTCCTGTTTCCTGCTGCACCTTAGGGATAGTGAGAGCAGGACGCTCTCAAACGAGTCGGCTCTCCCCAGGGACAGCATCAGCTAGGCAGGCAGGATTTTTTCACAGCTCTCTCCTTCTTCTCCAGACATCCTCCCCAGGTAGGCCCTACTTTCCATCACCTCCCCTGGAACCGATTGGCGGCCATCCTTATCAGGATAAGCCGCCAAATCGGCTGAACGCTGGGGCCTCTTTCCCTCTCCTTACCCCACATTACCACCCACCTGCCAATGAAACCTTCCCCCGGCGCCTCCCCGCGATTCCCCGTTTTCTCCCCTGAACCGCGCCAGCCACTACTGATTCACGGCCGCCGCATCTTAGGAAAGGCCGCGGCTTCATCCGCTGCCTAGCGGCGCGCCGCACTCTCGGCCAAATCACCTGTAGTAGCCCCCAGGAGCTCACCCCCAGCCCCTGTAGGTACTCATCCACCCCTGGCCTCAACAACCAGTCCCCCTATTGGCTCACCAATTCACCTAGCTGGCTACACACCAGCCTGGGTCCCATGTCCTGCTCCTGGTCAGCGACCATCTTGGTACACCCAGCAGCAGTGTCAGCTTCCCCCCCCCACCCCCCTTTACACAACTTAATAGTACTTGATCCAGGGGTTCGCCCGATCGCCTTTCAGGGATCAGGAAGGAATTTTTTCCCCTACCAAATGCAAATTGGCATAGCATGGTTAGGGGTTTTTTGCCTTCCTCTGGACCAAGCCGGGAGGATTCACTGAATCCTCTCTTCATCGCCACCAAAAGGAACGACTTTTCCCCCGGTGAATGGCGACCATGGCTAATCTGCGGTACTCCGCAGAAACCATTTGGAATTTGAGGCGTTTCGCCGCAATACTGCCAGCCATCACCAAAAAGACCCTAAGAATTGAGCACCTTTTGAGGATCGATCGACGATCGACTGTCAAAAATGTTAGCCGTTTACCCCAACCTAAGCGCATTTCATGTGCTTTGATCAACACAAGATCGGCAGTAAAACACCGACTTGAAATCCATGATTTCATTCTACAACACGACCTAGACTGCCTCTTCATTACAGAGAGCTGGCTCACTGCCGACTGTAACACCATTCTAGGAGAATTGGTGCCAGAAAACTACAGTATTATTACGGAAAACAGAATAGGGCAAAGAGGAGGAGGACTGGCGGTGATCCATAAGACGCGTCTTGCGATCACAAAACCAAGCCCCCAAAACCCTCTTCCATTCATGGAAACCCTTACTCTTCAACTGCAAGTAAACGGCCAGGAGACCGTCCGGATTCTACTCTGCTATAGGCCACCTGGCCCCAAGTCGCAGCTGCTCCCATCTTTGACGGACTTTGTCTCCACCTATACCCTGAATAGCAAACACCTTTTGCTGCTCGGGGACTTCAACCTCTGGGCCAACTCCCCGCAAGACCCCATTGCCGACGCCTGCATCGACCACCTGGAAGGATTAGGGCTTCAGCAACTAGTATGTGGGCCCACACATGCTTCAGGTCATACGCTCGATCTTATTTTCAGACAAGATCTGGAAATAAAAATCTTGGAAAATGAACCATTGCCATGGACAGATCACCATGCAATTAAATTCATTATTTCCGAATTCCCCCCCTTAACAAAAACATCAAATCCAGTGACAACACACTGGACCAGATGTCGGAAGAAGCTCCATTCGGAACTCTTCAAAGCCACGTTAAGGGAAAAATTAAACACAATTCAGCCGCACCAAACAGCGGCAGAAACACTGGAGGCCATAAACACAGCACTATTGCAGTCAGCTGACTTGATAGCGCCGAAACGAAAGACCCAGATCAGGAAAAATAACTCCGGCTGGTTCAACAACCAGCTGGCGTTACTGAAGCAAGAGCGCAGAAGGGCAGAAGCAGCCTGGAAAATAAACTCTTTAGATGAGAACCTCTTGATCTACAAGGCAATAACTAGGAAATACTACAAGCAAATCTTCGAAGCCAAGAAAAACTATCAACGGTGCCCTAAATCGCCCCCGCGAACTCTTCAAGCTGGTCACTCAGACCATGAATCCAGAATGTCTTGAAGCCCCCAACTTGGACACACAAGAATTTTGCGATGAGTTATCGGATTGCTTCATTAACAAAATTATGGGTATCCGGCAAAGCATTCAGCAAAACAATTGCTCTCCCAGCCCCCCCCCGTAGTCATTTACACAGCACCGGCAGCAATTCACCACAGTTTGGTGAGTTCACGCTGGAACCCATCTCCATTCAGACCACTAAAAATATCATCGGTACTCTGCGCAACAGCACTGCGCCAAATGATATTATCCCCACCAAACTGCTGAAGGAATGCGCCGACATCCTGGCACCTCCGGTCACGCAGCTTATTAACCAATCCTTCAGGGAGGGCAAAATGCCCTCCCAGCTGAAGGAGGGCTTCATTCAACCCATCTTGAAGAAAGCCACCCTGGATCCTAAGGATCCACTCAACTGGTGCCCCATAACAGGCCTAAATGTTCTCTCCAAGGTAATGGAGAAAGCAGTGGTACAGCAGCTGCAACAGCATCTAGATACCCACAACTTACTCGACCCATTGCAATCAGGATTCCGTCCCGGACACGGGACGGAAACAGCATTGCTTAAGATATGGGACGACGTTCTCGAGGCCGCAGACGAAGGAGAATCTTCTCTTCTGGTTCTGCTGGACCTAAGCGCAGCCTTTGATACAGTTGATCACAAGCTGTTATTGACTCGGCTGGCTAAAATAGCCAAAGTCGCAGAAAGCAATCTATCTTGGTTCTCCTCTTTTTTGGAAAACCGATCGCAAATAGTGAAGCTAGGACCATTCACTTCAGAACAACGCACATTATCGTGCGGGGTCCCTCAAGGATCTCCCCTGTCGCCGATGTTATTCAACATCTATCTGCGTCCTCTTTTTGAAATCATCAGCAGCCAAAAACTGCTATACCACTCTTATGCAGACGACATGCAACTGTACTTCCGCATTTGCAATAAAAAGGATCACCACCTCAACCTAGAGACATGTCTCTCTTTGATAGAGGACTGGATGACAAAGAGTTATCTCAAACTCAACGGAACGAAAACAGAACTTCTTCTGTTTCACGCCAAGCGTAGGAATCAATCGACAACAACCTGGATCCCCCCGCCCATTCTGGGCAAAGTCATCACCCCTAGCGCCAAAGTCAAAAGTCTTGGGGTCATCTTTGACTCCGACATGACAATGAACGCACAAATAGGGGCAGTAGTCAGCGGATCTCACTATCTGCTGCGCCTACTACGCAGACTCATGCCTTTTATTCCCAAGAAAGACATAGCGGTCGTGGTGGGAGCGATTGTAAACTCCAGATTGGACTATGCAAATGCCCTTTACCTCGGACTCCCCAAGCACCAAATCGCTCATCTTCAAGACGTTCAAAATACGGCCGCCAGACTTGTGACTGGGAAAAAACCCTGGGAATCAATCTCACCTTCACTGAGATCCCTTCACTGGCTACCAATCAAAGACAGAATCACCTTTAAAGCACTCTGTCTAACGCATAGATGTATCCATGGGAATGCTCCCCATTATCAATGCGAAAAATTAAAAGTTTACAAGCCCAATCGTATTCTACGATCCACCAATCAAAATCGGCTTCAGATACCGATACAAGTCCAAAGGAGACATGAGATTCGCTGTCCAAGGTCCCAGACTATGGAACGCCTTACCAGCCAGTATTCGACTGGAGGAGAACTACTTAGTCTTCAGGAGAAAGATTAAGACTCATCTCTTTTGATCTCAAAGGAGACAGGAACAACAAGCGCCCAGAGGCGATTTACTTCGCATGTGCTGCACTATACAAGTTCTTCATTCATTCATTCATTCATTCATTCACCTGCTGAATCGACAAGACCCAAGACGAACCAGGCACCCATACACCGCCAGGCTCTTGTGGCCACTGTCGCAACATCGGTGGCCCTTTAGCCGGGGTTGTACGAGAAGCCTTCCCACTACACGTCAGGCTCATCTGGCAGGTACGTAACAGTATCAGGCAGCCATGTCTGAGCCTGCTAGTGGGAAATCGGCCATAGATGACGTCTGCCAGCACCTTGCAGCTCTCACCCAAGCAGTCAAATCTCTACAGGAGGGTTATACGCAACTGGAACAACGTGTACAGACTCTGGCTACACCAACAAGCAATGCTGCCCCTTCTGTCTCAGGGACTGCCACTGCAGCAACTCCATTAGTGATGCCGCCCCCTGAACCCAGAGTTCCAGCACCAGAGAGATTTTCAGGTGACCGGGGAAGGTTTCGATCATTCCGCAACGCATGTGAACTGTACTTCGCCCTACAACCTCGAACTTTTTCCCTTGAAATGACTAAAGTGGGGTTCATTATATCACTGCTTCAGGGTGAGCCCCAGTCCTGGGCTCATCGTATGTTGGAAAAGAACGATGTATTGCTACAGTCCATGTCCACCTTCTTCGGTGCAATGGCCGAATTATACGACGACCCGCAACGAACCACCACAGCAGAGGCTGCCCTTCATGCACTCCAGCAAGGCCGCAGAACAGCTGAAGATTATGTCACAGACTTTCGACGCTGGAGTGCAGACACACAGTGGAATGACGCAGCCCTGCGACACCAGTTCCGCTTGGGGTTATCGGAGGGTCTGAAAGACGAATTGGCACGTGTTGGGGTCTCAAATACCCTGGAGGCCCTTATCACACTGGCCATCCAAATTGACCGCCGGCTTCGTGAGCGACGATCCGAAAGATCAGCCCAGCAGCCACGTCCAGTATGGATGATGCCCCGGATCCCAGCTCCTACTCACTCCGCACCTGATAGCTTCACCCCAGTTCAGTCCGCTCCTGTCGCTACTGCTACCGACGTTCCAGAGCCCATGCAAATTGGCCTAATACGCCCCTCTCTGTCCCCAGAAGAACGCCTGCACCGACGACAGAATAATCTTTGCCTGTACTGTGGGGGTGCAGGCCACTATGTGCGTTCCTGTCCAACCAAGACACGTAAGCAGCGGATGATTTTTTCAGTTAATAACTTTTTTTGCCTACCAATGCTACCAACCTAACCCTTACCATCTCTTTCCATCTGCTAGAAAGGGAAGTGACAGTTACCGCGATCATTGATTCCGGGGCCTGCAGTTGCTTCATTGATCTAACCTTCGCAACACAACAACGCATTCCCTTGAGACCTAAAGCACAAGGACTTTCTGTTTTTCTAGCTGACGGGTCATGTATCAAGTCTGGACCTGTGACACAAGAGACATTTCCCTTACCCGTGTTGGCTCACTCTCAACATAAGGAATTCCTAAGCCTTGATGTCATCTCCTCCCCACTATTCCCTGTTATTCTGGGCCTACCCTGGCTGAAGGCGCATAATCCGCAAATTGACTGGGCCACAGGGAGAATCAACTTCCACTCAGCCTATTGCCAGGAGCACTGCCTACCAAGGCCCCCAGTTCCTTCTACAACACTATTTTGTGTGGACTTTGAGTCTGAAGTGCGGAAAGTTGTACCTGAACACTATCATGAGTTCCTGGATGTATTTAGTAAGCGAGGGGCTGACATTCTTCCCCCGCATCGGCCATATGATTGCCCAATTGAACTGCTTCCTGGGTCCGAAATCCCCTTCGGTAGAATCTTCCCCCTCGCTGAACGAGAACAGGAGGCACTAAAAGAATACGTCCAAGAAAACTTGGAAAAGGGGTTCATCCGACCCTCTACCTCTCCAGCAGGAGCTGGAATATTTTTTGTTGAAAAAAAGGACCACTCCCTACGACCTTGTGTGGACTATCGGGAGCTCAACAAAATTACAGTTAAAAACCGATATCCTCTCCCTCTAGTACCCGAACTATTTCAGAGACTAAGGTCAGCGACCATTTTCACCAAACTGGATCTACGGGGGGCTTACAATTTAGTCCGCATTCGCCAAGGGGATGAGTGGAAGACAGCCTTTCGCACCCGATTTGGCCACTATGAATACCTAGTGATGCCCTTCGGGCTATGCAATGCTCCAGCCACTTTCCAACATTTTGTTAATGATATATTCAGAGACTTCCTTGATATATTTTTGATTGTTTACCTAGACGACATTCTGATTTTTTCCATTTCTCTGGACTCTCACCGAGGTCATGTCAAAAGGGTGCTAAGCCGACTCCGCCAACACGGACTATATGCTAAAGGTGAAAAATGCGAGTTTGAAAAACGCAGCATCCAATTCCTGGGACTGGTAATCTCTCCTGAAGGGATCAAGATGGACTCTGAAAAGGTCTCCGCAATCTTAGACTGGCCTGCCCTCACCTACCGACAAGAAGGGGTGCAGCGCTTCATAGGATTTGCCAACTTTTACAGAAGGTTCATTAAAGGCTTTTCTGCTATCATAACCCCTATAACACAGCTGACTAGACAGAACCTCCGCTTCCATTGGACTCCCGAGGCTCAAGCCGCATTTGATACCTTGAAGGGACTGTTTACTTCAGCACCTGTTCTTGGTCACCCGGACCTGTCCCTGCCCTATACACTAGAAGTAGACGCATCTGAAGTCGCTATTGGAGCAGTCATCTCCCAACGCCAAGGCTCTAAGGATCTGATGCATCCAGTAGCTTTTTTTTCCCGCAGGCTCTCTCCAGCAGAGAGAAACTATGACGTTGGGGACCGGGAATTGCTGGCCATTAAGGCGGCATTAGAAGAATGGAGGTACCTCCTAGAGGGAGCAGCACATCCCATATTGGTCTATACTGACCACAAAAACCTGGAGTATTTGAGGACTGCTAAACGTCTGAAGCCACGTCAAGCACGGTGGGCCCTATTCTTCTCCCGATTTGTGTTCCACATTACCTACCGGCCAGGCTCGAAGAATGTCAAACCGGATGCACTGTCTCGTATGTTTGAAGACCCCAAGGAACCACCAGTGGCAGATACCATCTTGTCTGAAAATAACTTCTTGCTTTTACAGGGCAACCTCCTCAACAGAATGAAGCAGGCTGCGACAGACGTTCCTAGCCCTCCAGGGGTCACGCTGACACTCCGGGAAGGTTTACTGTTCAACGGAAGCAAGGTATTTGTACCTGAATGTTTACGCATAACCATTTTGGGTCTGTGCCATGATCATCCCCTAGCAGGTCATTTTGGGGTCCACAAGACGCTTGATCTCCTGAAACGCACATTCTGGTGGCCAGACCTGGAAGAAACCTGTAAGAGGTACGTGAATTCCTCTGTAATCTGCAACCGCAGTAAGGGTACAAGAAACCGAGCTTGGGGTCTACTTCGGCCACTGCCAGTTCCTGACAGACCATGGAAAATGATAGCCATGGATTTTGTTGTGGAACTTCCCCCATCAGAAGGATGTACAGCCATCTTCGTAGTAGTGGACCGATTGTCCAAGATGGCCCATTTCTTGCCTCTGAAGAATACTCCCTCAGCCATAGAGACAGCTCAAGTATTTATCAGAGAAATTGTGAGGCTTCACGGGGTCCCTATGAACATTGTCTCAGATCGGGGGGGTTCAATTCACCTCCAGATTCTGGAAAACTCTGTTTGAAGCCCTTAGAATCGAAAGATCCTTGTCCACTGCCTACCATCCCCAAACCAATGGACAGACAGAGAGGACCAATCAGACATTGGAACAGTATATCCGATGCTTCACTACCTTTGTACAGGATGACTGGGTATCGCTGCTGCCACTGGCGGAGTTCGCCTATAATAATGCCACTCATTCTGCCACAGGTCAGTCACCCTTCTTTGCAAATTATGGTTTTCACCCATCCTTCTTGCCTGACTTTATTCCAGAAACCACGGTTCTGGCTGTCCAAGACACAGTGGATTTCTTAAATCGCAACAATAAGTTGCTTCAAGAAGCGGTTACCAAGGCACAAGCAGCAAGCAAGACGGCTTTTGACAGGAAAAGGAGGGGTGAACTGATTCTCCACCCGGGAGACCAGGTATGGTTGTCTACTACAAATCTCCGGGTTGGCATGTCCCTCAAAGAAACTGGCACCTAAATTTGTGGGACCATTCCCAGTCAAGAGGAAACTTAATGAGGTTGCTTATGAATTATCCTTACCTGATTCACTTAAAATACATCCTGTCTTCCATGTTTCTCTCTTGAAACCCGCAGTTCCTGACTCATTTCCAGATAGAGTATCCAAGCCACCAGAACCTGTGACCATCAATGGTGAAGAGGAGTATGAGGTGGAGGCTATCATAGACTGTAGGAGAAGAAGGAATCAGGTACAGTACCTGGTTAAGTGGAAGGGTTATGGCCCGGAGGATAACTCTTGGGAGGTTGAACAGGATGTGCACGCCAGAGACCTGGTTAATGCCTTTTTTTGCAGAAATCCACAGAAGAGAGACCTGTTGGGCACCCGGAGGTTGCCCGTAAGGGGGGGGGGGGGCAATGTCATGGATCTGCCACCTAAGAGTTAATGGTGCAGACTGATTTCAGTGATTGACAACAGGCTGCCCTATTTAAACACCTCAGCAGCACAGTGTCTTTGCTGCCTGATCTGCAGTTCTTACCTGACTTCCTGTGATCTGACCTGTTTCCTGTTTCCTGTTTCCTGTGTTTGACCCGGCTTGCTTACTACGATTGATCTCTGTTATCCTGATCCCGGCCTGCCTTGTGACCAACGCTCAGCTCTACAACTGCTTGATTTCCCGTTGCCGAACTTGCCTGTATACTGACCATTCTCTGCCTGTCGTTTATATCTATATCTGATCATCTGTTACCAAACCCGGCTTGTCTGACTACGCATTCAGTGTCTCCCCAGCCAGTGCACCCACCAGCCAGCTTCCTGTTTCCTGCTGCACCTGCTGAACCGCCAAGACCATAGATGAACCAGGCACCCATACACCGCCAGGCTCTTGTGGCCACTGTCGCAACATCGGTGGCTCTTTAGCTGGGGTTGTACGAGAAGCCTTCCCACTACACGTCAGGCTCATCTGGCAGGTACGTAACAGAGACTCCATCCTTCCAAGAGAGCTTCAGATATTAGTTCTCATTATAACAAATTTATATATGGTACCACTTAAATCCTTGGGTGAGACAGGTATGGAAAAGAGGCCCATCTGTTGAGTATATTGTACTTACAATATGTAAGTTGGGTATCTTGTCAAGAGGGTTACACCTACTAGACAAATATGGTACCATGGCACCAATGGACAAATCAGAAGTCCCTAGAAAGCCAAGCCAAGGGTTAGACCTATAACTAAAAACAGTGTACAACAACATAAGAATGAAAATAATAAATAATTTACTATCTATTGTCAGGCTGCCAGAGGTTAGTTCAACAGCATTGTTAAAAGACAAAATAACAGGTAACAATAAGGCCTCTCAATGTGCCTGAAATGATCTATTTTTTCTAATTAAAACCAAAACTACTCTACAACCTATTTGATTAATTACACAATATTCAAAGCACCATGCACATTTTAGGAATATTCTGACTCAATCCTGGCCTGTGTTGTTAGCAGACAGCTCTGCCACAAAATATATAAAAAAACATCCTAATATTACAAATCGATGTGCTCCCTCCCTCAGGGTTAGTTCAGAGCCACTTTGATCCTGTGAGCAGTGAACGCGCTCCACAAACTGGTATTTTTCCTGTAACAAATGTGACGTCTGTCAATTTATCAGGTAAAAGTGATCTTGCGCAAACAATCCACAAAAGTGACCAAACACATAGATAAACAAATAAATATATATAAAAATAGTGTATCGAGAATATATAGAGAAATATTAATAAATATTAATAAATAAATAGTGTTAAAAGGTCCATGTGTGAAAAGTCCATAAGTGAATACGTGCAGTGCACAAACTCCACAAAAAATCTGTGAACGTAGCTGTGTCCACACAATAAAGTGCAAGCGCCGCTCCGTGAAGATCAGCCTCACAGGCCTCTCACCTCACTACAAAAAATAAATGCAATCAATCCGTGAACATTGCGGTGTCCACACGCAAAGTGCAAGTGCCACTCCGTGAAGGTCAGCCTCACAAGCCTCTCACCTCACTGCACAAACTTAATGCAGTCCAACACATCACCCATCACCACCCTCCATCACACCAAGGCATCTCCAATTCTTTCTGATGTTAAACCAATAAAGGCTGCGTCTCTCTCACTCCAATCCTTAGTGTTCCCCAAGACTCTCTCTAGTATTCAGGGAAACATAAGGAGAGACAAGCCTCCAATGGTGTAGTATAAAGATATAAAGCATCTGTGCCCAGATAAAGGCACACGCCGTAACGCGTAGGGAAGATTGACGTACACCTGGGAGTGACGTGAGAATTCGGCTGATGCCGCCTTGTTTTATCAGATGCCAATTTTATATGTTTTTATGTAAGGAGATTACTGTTCAATAAATTGCTTTATATCTTTATACTACACCTTTGGAGGCTTGTCTCTCCTTATGTTTCCCTGAATACTAGAGAGAGTCTTGGGGAACACTAAGGATTTTGAGTGAGAGAGACACGGCCGTTAATGATTTACCATCAGAAAGAATTGGAGATGCCCCGGTGATGTGTTGGACTGCATTTAGTTGGTGCAGTGAGGTGAGAGGCTTGTGAGGCTGACCTTCACGGGGTGGCACTTGCACTTTGCGTGTGGACACCACAATGTTCACAGATTGATTGCATTTATTTTTTGTAGTGAGGTGAGAGGCCTGTGAGGCTGATCTTCACGGAGCGACACTTGCACTTTATTGTGTGGACATAGATATGTTCACGGATTTTTTGTGGGAGTTTGTGCACTGCACGTATTCACTTATGAACTTTTCACACATGGACCTTTTAACACTATTTATTTATTAAATATTTATTAATATTTCTCTATATATTCTCGATACACTATGTTTATATATATTTATTTATTTATCTATGTGTTTGGTCACTTTTGTGTTTTTTTTGCGCAATATCACTTTTACCTGATTTTTCACCTGTGTACTGTAAAACACTTTTAGGTTTTGCTGCAACTTAAGAAATTTTATTTATTTTTACCTAATTGATATTTATAGCGCGAAGGATTTTTGATATTATATTTGGGTCTGTCAATTTATCTTAACCACTAGTCGACCAGCCACCGCAGTTATACGGCAGCAGGGCGTCTCGGTTGCGTGAGATCATGAAGCTATATGTCGTCATCTTGCATTTCAGCCAATAGGGCGCGCCCCCCACTCGCCCCTGGTGCCGACGCGCATGCCCGCGATTACAGCTGGGCACCCACGATTGCTTGTTACAGAACGAGAACACACACAGCTCCTCTGTCCTGTCAGGGGGAGAAATTATGAATCGTCTGTTCATACAATGGATGAACAGCGATCAGTCATTTCCCCTAGTCAGTTCCACCCCTTCAGTTTAGAACACAACACAGGGACATAATTAACCCCTTACTCACCCCCTAGTGTTAACCCCTTCCCTGCCAGTGGCATTTTTATAGTAATCAATGCATTTTTATAGCACTGATCGCTATAAAAATGCCAATGGTCCCAAAAATGTATCAAAAGTGTCCGCTATTAGGTCGGGTTGCAGTACTGATAAAAAACACTGATCGCTGCCATTACTAGTAAAAAAAAAATATAATAATAAAAATGCCATTAAACTATCCTCTATATGTAAAATAAAACTTTTGGCAAACCATAATATAACGCTAAAGCTTTTTTTACGGAAAATAAACCTGAAGACGTGGGCCAAAAACCAAAACCCTTGATATATACTATATATAATTTACACCCACGGGTA
>JAJQKJ010001954.1:0-20000 GCA_029574335.1 Rana kukunoris
TTTTACGTGTTAACCCCTTATGTTCCAGATCAAATCTAAGAGCCTGTTGTGCACCTGAAGGGGAACCCCCACGCCGTTTTTTTTGGTAATTTGGGGTGGAGTTCCCCTTTTATCCCGGTCCTGTCATGGGGGGGAATGCCTGCTCGTCTGTCCCTACAATGTATGAACAGCGATCTGTCATTTCCCCTACACAGTCCCACCCCCTTTACAGTTAGAACACACCCAGGTAACATATTCAACCCCTTCCGCGCCCCTAGTGTTAACCCCTTCCCTGCCAGTGTCATTTTTATAGTAAGCAATGCATTGATATACCATTGCTCGCTACAAAAATGCCAAATCTCACAAAAATGTGTCCGCCACAATGTCGCATTAGACAGAAAAAACAAATGATAGCCACCATTACTAGTAAAACAAAAAATTATTCAAAAAAAAACCCATAAGACCAACCCCTACTTAGAACTTTTGCCCAAACCAATCAAACGCTTATTGTGATTTTTTGCAACCAAAAAGATGTCCAAGAATACTTATCGGCCTAAACTGAGGGCAAACATTTTTTGAATATATTTTGGGGAGATTTATTATAGCAAACCGTAAAAAAGAGATGTTTTTTTAGTTACCAAATTGTCGCTATAGTTTTGGGTCAAGCAAAAATAAGAAAAAACGCAGAGGTGATCAAATACCACCAACAAAAAAAAAAAATTGAATTTTTAGGGGGGGGGGGGGGGGAGGATGAGGACGCCCAATTTTTTTGGGGGCCACGTCGCACAACCACGCAATTGTCAGTCAAAATGACGCAGTGTTGAAATGCAAAAAATGGCCCCGTCAGTGACCAGTAATATGCTCTGGGGCTCAAGTGGTTACAAATTAAGAATACACTAAAGTTAGCCCAATTTATGGCCATAATGTGAAAGATGATGTTACACCGAGTAAATAGATACCAACAACATGTTACACTTTAATATTGCACACACTCATGGAATGGCGCCAAACTTCAGTACTTGAAAATACCCATAGGCAACGCTTTTTTATGTGTTTCAGGTTACCAGTTTAGATTTACAGAGGAGGTCTAGTGCTAAAAGTATTGCTCTCGCTCTAACGTACGCTATGATACCTCACATGTGGGGTTTGAACGGGGGTTCAATATGTGGGCGGGGCTTACACATTTAAGGCCCGCCCCCATATATGGAAACATTCTTCAAACCACACATGTGAGGTATCATAGCGTGCGTAACAGCAAGAGGAATATTTATAGCACTAGACCTCATCTGTAAATCTAAACTGGTAACCGGAAACAATAAAAATGCTGCTTGTTCGCTTCTGACTGCGAGCTACTAGGGACAGGGGCGTTTAAATTATTACTATTTAGGTTTGTTACGTAAAAATTCTATAAGACCTCCCGTTCAGCTTGTAAAGCATCACTTCAGGGGGACCAAAAAAAAATTAACACCTCTAATGCTTTCATCCGCCATTGCAGATTTGATTCTGGTACTGCATTTCGAGTGAACTGGGCATGCTCGAACAGTTAGAAAAAGAAGTTGGAAGTTTCATCCTGAAAATGACTTGCATCTTTCTGAGCATGCTCAGAAAGCTCTTTTTTTTGGCTTAGTAATTTAAGGACATCCTTAACAGGTGTAAGCAGTTCCAAGTGCACACAAACTAGAGGCTGACATTTCTTCATGTGTTTCCAATTGGTTCATTAGCACACATGTTATAAAAAGCGTGGATACTGCACGTGTCAGCTGCCCCTCAGAGGGGGCAGATTTGCTGGCTGGAAGGAATGGCGGAGTGAAACAGAGATGTTTTGGAGCAAGTTTTGTATTTTTTGATGTTTTCTCTGCTACATAATTTTGCTAAATGTTTCTCAAGATGTTAATGACTAATGTTTTAATCCTGTGGGTCTATCCTGTTATTTCAAAAGCATGATTTATTTTCCAATGACTGTGAAATAAACGTTGGTCTTTTTTGTTTTTAGGTGTTTTTATATATTTTTGGTGTGTTTATTTGTAATTTTTTTGTTGCTTTCCTTGTTTTGTGGACCAATAAAATTTACTTTCAAATTTTGAAGTTTGTTTTGTGATTATTTTTTTCCTGCTATGGATTTCAACCCGCTGCAGCTGAAATAGTTTGGGCCTAAACCATCAAGTGTGATTTGTCTCTAAGCTCTTTCCTGGTGTGTATGCATGAAATGTTTAGTCACCAGAAAAGGAAGGACAAAGCGGTAAGTATTGTTTCCTAGAACTGATGTCCAGACTGACTTTTTAAAGCACATGTGCAAGATGTAGGAAAAGCTGCAAACAGGGCCTGTTGGAGGTGGGGGGGGGGGGGGTGGTGTGTTTTTTTTGGACAGGCTTGAAGTGCTGATTTACAGCGCTGTGCTTGAAACTAGCACAAGACAATCCTATTCTAATTGTGGGTTGTTTGAGGGAAGCCAATTGAGTGTTAGAACCCCTGCTAGTGTTTTTAGGCTGGGCTTTGTGTCCCTTTTCCTAAAATTGGCTTCACTTCCTGTCACACAGCTGAACAGGAAGTGAGGTTAAAACCCTACCAATGGTCTTTTCTTCGGGACACAGGTCAATCTAACTAGTGTCACCATTAAGCAAATTGCACTGCAGTGTACACCCCAAATGATTAGTTATTTTGGGGTTTAGTAAAGGCAAAGCCGCTCTGCAGTAGAAGCGTAGGCAATGAAAATCAGAAGGGAAGCACTGATGGTTTTTACTTCCAATCCCGCCAAGTTTTGAGTTTTCTTCCTTGCTTGTCCACTTGTAGTGCAAAGTGGATTTGCCTTTAGTAAATGGAGCCCAAAGTCCAAGATTCCTACTAATTTGGGGTGTACACAGCAAAATGCCATTTCCAAAATGGGAAACTATTTATATTGATCTGTGTGTCCCCAACAAAACATTACTCAGGTGTTTCCCTCACTTCCTGTTTGGCTGTGTGGCAGGAAGTGAATGAATTAAGTAGAAAGTGACAACATTTGTGAGGTGTCTTTACCCTATCAGGGGTGCAGGCATCCCCAAAACAAACAAGAAAATAGTTGATTTAACATTGGGTGGTGTTGTGGGGGTCCCTAACACACATTCATACATATTAGCAACGCTGGATCCTGGCCTATTGGCATGGTTATATTTTCTTAAGCCTCTCAATAAAATGATCTGAAATTTGGGGTTAAACTGGAACAATAATCATCACTTTTATTTTTTGGATTTCTTTCATTTTGGATAGAGTTGGGGGGGGGGGGTTAGAAGCTCTGTCAGTTTATTTTGTATTATCCCTGTCCGTTTGGGGAGATTGGCCTTCACTTCCTGCCCCATAGCCAAACAGGAAGTGATCGAAAAACTAGGCAAATTAAGGGTCCCCTGTGCCCCCCCCCCCCCCACAGAACTTGTGTGTGTCCCCTGAAAATTCCTGGGTGGGTCATAAAAAAACAGGGTGTGGCCTTGACAGGAAGGGTGGGTCATTTTTCTATTAGGGGGGTGCCAAAATTTGGTCAGGCCTAGGGCAGCACAAAACCTAAATCTCCTACTGCACATTAGGGCTTATTTAGACAGGATCCAATTTACAGCATGTTTTTAGATTGTGGGAGGAAACCCGCACAGGGAGAACATGCAAACTCCAGGCAGATAGTGTCACGGGTGGGATTCGAACCAGCAACCCTTTTGCTGCTAGGTGAACATGCTACACACTACGCTACTGTGCTGAACGGACATGATTGCAGCTGAAAGCATGAGATGTTTTTTTTTTTCCCAATTCCATGCTTTCCAGCCTGGAGGACAGATGTGGGGTCTAATTGACCCCGCCTTTCTCTATAAAGAGGACCTGTCACACACTAGTCCTATTACAAGGGATGTTTACATTCCTTGTAATAGGAAGAAAAGTGAAAAATAATACAAACAAAGGGACAAACAAGTGCAAAAAATAAAATATTAAGTAAAAAAATAAAATAACAAAGGAATTTAAATGCTCCTGTCCCTAGTAGCTCGCACTCAGAAGCGAACACGCATGCAAGTCCCACCCACATATGTAAACATCCTTCAAACCCCACATGTGAGGTATCATAGCGTGCGTTAGAGCGAGAGCAATAATGTTAGCACTAGACCTCCTCTGTAACTCAAAAGTGGTAACCTGAGAAAAAAAGTCAAGCGTTGCCTATGGAGATTTTTAATAACGAAGTTTAGCGCCATTCCATGAGTGTGCGCAATATGAAAGCGTGACAAGTTAGGTATCTATTTACTCGGTGTAACATCATCTTTTACCTTATCCCTAAAAATTGGGCTAGCTTTACTGCTTTCTTATTTTGTCATTCATGAAACAGGTTTTTTTTTTGGAAAGCCAAAAAAAAAAAAAACGTTAGAAAATTTTTGGCACAAATACTGTTGGAAATGTGTCCGAAAAAATGGCCGCCACTTTATTCCCTAGGGTGTTTGTTAATAAAATATATATAATGTTTGGGGGTCCTGAGTAAGTTTCAAGGAAGAAAATATAATTGTTACATGAAGGAGAGAAGTGCCAGAATAGGCGCGGTATGGAAGTGGTTAAAGTGCACCAATAAAAGTGAAAAATTCCTTGAAATTTCGTACCATGGGGGGGGGGAGGCAATTAGGGGCGCCATCAGGAATTATGGGGCCCCTTACACAGCTTCAGGCATGGGGCCCCCTGGAGCAGAGAATAGGGGGGGGGGGGTGCCGCCTGATATTAAGAAGGGGGGGGGCTGCCGCAATTTGATAAGCGGGGGGTTCCTTTACTAAAAAATACATATAGAAAAATATATATTAAAAAGGGTGGTAGCCATCCGGGGCCCTGGGGACCACTGGGCCCTTTAATAAAAAGAAACTTCTGGGCTCTTTAATGAAAAATAAATTACAATATCTACATATATAAAATAATAAAAAAGGGGGTTGCCTTGGGAGCTCTGGGCCCTTTACTAAAAAATAACTACCAAAAATCTAAAAAAAAAATAACATTGTGTGGGAGCTGTGGTGGCTCAACGTGAATGGCACTGCGCTGACAAGCCGCTCACCTCTGCAGCCAAGGGTTCGGATCCCGGTCTCGGCTACATATGAATTGAGTTTGGTGGTGTCAGCCCAGCTCCCGGTGGGTGTGCTATGCAAGGTACGCCTGTGCTTAGTATAACCACCCCCCCCCCCCCACAAAAAAAAACACCACACTTGCACACACTTTGGCCATGAGGTCTCCTAAAATAAAGGGAGGTGAAGGACCTACAGGGCTGGCTGGGTGGGCTACACTCCTTCATAGGGGGAGTCCCTCTGTCCCATTGGGCTCCCAAGTGTAGCAGGTGGGGTGAGACCCACCATTGCCACCGGGGGCATGGAGAAGGATGGCGATTGCAAGTCCAGCTCCTCTCTCTCGACTTCACGCACAAAATACACTTTAAAAAAGAAATTAAAGTAAAAAGTAACAAACCTGGGGAAAATGTTTATAACATTTTTAGAAGCAAAAAGGGGCCCTCTGGGAGCTTTCAAAATTATATTATATATATATATGTTTAAAAAATAACCAAAAAATATATCATATGTTTTTTTTTTTGATTTTTTTGTAAAGGTGGGGGGTTGTCATCTGGAGCCCTGGGGATCTCCGGGCCACTGGGGACCAGGCCACTGGGGACCTCCAGACCCCTAAACCAAAACATTGGCCCTTTAATAACAAAAAATTTGGGGGGTTGCCACCCGGGGCCCTGGGGACCTCCAGACTGCTAAAAAATATTAAATTCCAAAAATTGGCCCTTTAATAAAAAATCCTACAAAAACCAACTAACAAATATATATACAAAAAAAAAAGAGGGGGGTTACCATCTGGGGCGCTGGGGGGCCTCCAGGCATCTGGGCACCTCCGGACCCCCGGGCCCCTTACAGGTGTACAGGGCCGCCATCATGAATTTTGGGGCCCCTTACACAGCTTCAGGCATGGGCCCCCTGGAGCAGAGAACCGGGGGGGGGTGCTGCCGCATGAAATTGAGAAGCGGGGGGGGGGGGGTGCCACAAATTGAGGAGCGGAGGGGCCCTTTACAAAAATTTTGACAGAAATAAGAAATAAAGAAAAATATATATAAAAAAGGGGGGTAGCCATCCGGGGCCCTGGGGACCTCTGTGCTCTTTATCAAATAAAAATACAAAAGAGAGAAAATACATATATATATATTTTTTAAATATAACATTTATCGAAAAAAAGTAAAAAAACAAGGGGGTAGCCTTCCAGGGCCCTGGGGACCTCTGGGCCCTTTCCTTAAAAAAAAAAAAAAAATATATTAAAAAAATATATATATTTTTTTAAATATATATATTTTATTTTAAAAAAAGGGCTTGCCATCTGGGGCCCTTAGTGGCCTCCGGGCCCCTGGGGACCTTCGGAGCCCTTAAACAAAAAAAAAAAAAAAAAATTGTTTTTTTTGTTTTAGGGTGGTTCCCATCCGGGCCCCTGGGGGCCCCTGGGGACCCCCGGGCGGTGTAATGCCTGTACCCCCCTAATGGCGGCCCTGCAGGTGTACTGCCTGTACCCCCCTGATGGCGGCCCTGGGTGTAATGTCAGCATGTGAAAAATGACATTCTGAAGGAAAAAAGCCATTTAAAACTGACTCGCGGCTATAATGAATTGTCAGCTCTTGGAATTTGCAGGAGAATTCATTCATTAAAAACACCAAAAAAAAAGCGTGGGGGTCCCCCCAAATTCAATAACCAGACCCTTTAGGTCTGGTATGGATATTAAGGGGAACCCCGCCATCAATTTTTAAAAAAATGACGTGGGGTTCCCCCCAAATATCCATAACCAGACCCTTCAGGTCTGGTGTGGAATTTAAGGGGAACTCCACTCCAAATAAAAAAAAAAATGGCGTGGAGTCCCCCCTAAAATCCACACCAGACCCCTTATCCGAGCACGTTGACCTGGCCGGCCGCAGAAAAGAGGGGGGGACAGAGCGCGGCCCCCCCCCTCTCCTGAACCGCACCAGGCCACATGCCCTCAACATTGGGAGGGTGTTTTGGGGTGCCCCCCAAAACACCTTGTCCCCATGTTGATGAGGACAAGGGTCTCTTCCCCACAACCCTTGCCCGGTGGTTGTGGGGGTCTGCGGGCGGGAGGCTTATCGAAATCTGGAAGACCCCTTTAACAAAGGGGCCCCCCAGATCCCGGCCCCCCCCCTGTGTGAAAAGGTAATGGGGTACCTTGTACCTCTACCATTTCACGAGTAAAAAAAATGTAAAGGGTTAAAAAAGACAAGAGCCGGTTTTTGACAAGTCCTTTATTATCTTCTTTCTTCTTTCCTTCGGATTTCTTCTTCCTCCTCCTTCTTCTTCCTCTGCTTCTGTCTTGGGTCTTCTATTCCCGCATCTTGCCCGGCGTGTTCTTCCATCTTCTGTTCCTCCCGCTGTCCTTCTCGTCCGCATCTTCTTCTCCTTCTTGTTCTTCTTCGCCGGAGAGCGGCCGCTTCCAATTGAAATTCCCGCTGTCTGCCGGACCACGCCCCCCCCCCTCTGACGCCACGGGCAAGCTCTTAGGAGTGTGCTGCCAGTGCGTCAGAGGGGGGCGTGGTCACATGTCAGAGGGCGGGCAATTCAATTTGAAGCTCGTGCGCGGCTTTTTCTTTGCCAGAGTCGCCGCTTCCAATTGAATTGCCCGCTTTCTGGAACATGTGACCACGCCCCCCTCTGACGCACAGGCACCACACGGGGACTTTCCTAAGAGCTTGCCCGTGGCGTCAGAGGGGGGCGTGGTCCGGCAGACAGCGGGGATTTCGATTGGAAGCGGCCCGCTCCGGCGAAGAAGAAGAAGAAGGAGAAGATGCGGACGAGAAGGACAGCGGAAGAAGATGGAAGAACACGCCGGGCAAGATGCGGGAATAGAAGACCCAAGACAGAAGCAGAGGAAGAAGAAGGAGGAGGAAGAAGAAACCCGAAGGAAAGAAGAAAGAAGATAATAAAGGACTTGTCAAAAACCGGCTCTTGTCTTTTTTTACACTGACACTTTTTTTTTCTCGTGAAATGGTAGAGGTACAAGGTACCCCATTACCATTTCACACAGGGGGGGGGCCGGGATCTGGGGGGCCCCTTTGTAAAAGGGGTCTTCCAGATTTCGATAAGCCTCCTGCCCGCAGACCCCCACAACCACCGGGCAAGGGTTGTGGGGAAGAGACCCTTGTCCTCATCAACATGGGGACAAGGTGTTTTGGGGGGCACCCCAAAACACCCTCCCAATGTTGAGGGCATGTGGCCTGGTGCGGTTCAGGAGAGGGGGGGGGGCGCGCTCTGTCCCCCCCTCTTTTCTGCGGCCGGCCAGGTCAACGTGCTCGGATAAGGGGTCTGGTGTGGATTTTAGGGGGGACTCCACGCCATTTTTTTTTTATTTGGGGTGGAGTTCCCCTTAAATTCCACACCAGACCCGAAGGGTCTGGTTATGGATATTTGGGGGGAACCCCACGTCATTTTTTTTTTTAAATTGACGGCGGGGTTCCCCTTAATATCCATACCAGACCTAAAGGGTCTGGTTATTGAATTTGGGGGGACCCCCACGCTTTATTTTTTTCGTTTTTTTTTTTATGAATGAATTCTCCTGCAATTGCCGGGAGCCGACAATTCATTATTGCCGCGAGTCAGTTTTAAATGGCTTTTTTTTTTTTTTTTTTTTTTTTTTAAGAATGTCATTTTGTGCAAAGACATTTTTCTAACCGCAGGAAAAGTGCGCTTTTTTCACCTGCTGACATCCCCCCCCCCCCCCCATGGTACGAATTTTAAAATAATTATTCAAATGACGTGGGGGTCCCCCCAAATTCAATAACCAGACCCTTCAGGTCTGATATGGATATTAAGTGGAACCCCGCCATCAATTTTTGAAAAAAATGACGTGGGGGTCCCCCCAAATATCCATAACCAGACCCTTCGGGTCTGGTGTGGAATTTAAGGGGAACTCCACCCCAAATTAAAAAAAAAATGGCGTGGAGTCCCCCCTAAAATCCACACCAGACCCCTTATCCGAGCACGTTGACCTGGCCGGCCGCAGAAAAGAGGGGGGGACAGAGCGCGGCCCCCCCCCTCTCCTGAACCGCACCAGGCCACATGCCCTCAACATTGGGAGGGTGTTTTGGGGTGCCCCCCAAAACACCTTGTCCCCATGTTGATGAGGACAAGGGTCTCTTCCCCACAACCCTTGCCCGGTGGTTGTGGGGGTCTGCGGGCAGGAGGCTTATCGAAATCTGGAAGACCCCTTTTACAAAGGGGCCCCCCAGATCCCGGCCCCCCCCCTGTGTGAAATGGTAATGGGGTACCTTGTACCTCTACCATTTCACGAGAAAAAAAATGTAAAGGGTTAAAAACGACAAGAGCCGGTTTTTGACAAGTCCTTTATTATCTTCTTTCTTCTTTCCTTCGGGTTTCTTCTTCCTCCTCCTTCTTCTTCCTCTGCTTCTGTCTTGGGTCTTCTATTCCCGCATCTTGCCCGGCGTGTTCTTCCATCTTCTTCCGCTGTCCTTCTCGTCCGCATCTTCTCCTTCTTCTTCTTCGCCGGAGCGGCCGCTTCCAATCGAAATCCCCGCTGTCTGCCGGACCACGCCCCCCCTCTGACGCCACGGGCAAGCTCTTAGGAAAGTCCCCGTGGTCACATGTTCCAGAAAGCGGGCAATTCAATTGGAAGCGGCGACTCTGGCAAAGAAAAAGCCGCGCACGAGCTTCAAATTGAATTGGCCGCCCTCTGACATGTGACCACGCCCCCCTCGGACGCACTTGCAGCACACTCCTAAGAGCTTGCCCGTGGCGTCAGAGGGGGGGGCGTGGTCCGGCAGACATCGGGGATTTCAATTGGAAGCGGCGCCTCCGGCGAAGAAGAAGAAGGAGAAGAAGATGCGGACGAGAAGGACAGCGGGAGGAACAGAAGATGGAAGAACACGCTGGGCAAGATGCGGGAATAGAAGACCCAAGACAGAAGCAGAGGAAGAAGAAGGAGGAGGAAGAAGAAACCCGAAGAAAAGAAGAAAGAAGATAATAAAGGACTTGTCAAAAACCGGCTCTTGTCTTTTTTAACCCTTTACATTTTTTTTCTCGTGAAATGGTAGAGGTACAAGGTACCCCATTACCATTTCACACAGGGGGGGGGGCCGGGATCTGGGGGGCCCCTTTGTTAAAGGGGTCTTCCAGATTTCGATAAGCCTCCTGCCCGCAGACCCCCACAACCACCGGGCAAGGGTTGTGGGGAAGAGACCCTTGTCCTCATCAACATGGGGACAAGGTGTTTTGGGGGGCACCCCAAAACACCCTCCCAATGTTGAGGGCATGTGGCCTGGTGCGGTTCAGGAGAGGGGGGGGGCCGCGCTCTGTCCCCCCTCTTTTCTGCGGCCGGCCAGGTCAACGTGCTCGGATAAGGGGTCTGGTGTGGATTTTAGGGGGGACTCCACGCCATTTTTTTTTTAATTTGGAGTGGAGTTCCCCTTAAATTCCACACCAGACCCGAAGGGTCTGGTTATGGATATTTGGGGGGAACCCCACGTCATTTTTTTTTAAAAATTGACGGCGGGGTTCCCCTTAATATCCATACCAGACCTAAAGGGTCTGGTTATTGAATTTGGGGGGACCCCCACGCTTTTTTTTCCCTTTTTTTAATGAATGAATTCTCCTGCAATTGCCGGGAGCCGACAATTCATTATTGCCGCGAGTCAGTTTTAAATGGCTTTTTTCCTTTGAAAAATGACATTTTGTGCAGAGACAGTTCTAACCACGGGAAACATGCGCTTTTTCACATGCTGACATTAGAGCCCCCCATAGTACGAAATTTAAAGGAAAATTACACTTTTATTATTGCACTTTTAGCATTATTAAAATCACTGCTCCCGAAAAAACGGCCGTTTTAAAAAATAAAAAAAGCATTGGTACATGTCCCCTGGGGCAGGACTGAGGTCCCCAAACACTTTTTAGGACAAAACTTGCAGATTAGCCTTTAAAATTCACTATTAAGATTTCCCCCCATAGACTTATACAGGGAGTTCGGCGGCGGCTTTAGTTATCAATCAGATCGCGCTGCTGCTGCCGCCGGTTCATGCGCCTAATTAGGGATTCATCCAGCGCACTAATTAAGGCATGTACCGGCGCAGCGCAGATTCATTAGTAAATCAGCCCCATAGTGTCGTTGCATCTCCGATTTCTCACTGGCCAACTTGTCACATTCCCATTTTAGACTGTGATATTGGGCCGGATCTACAGTACATGTCGGGGAAGGTAGTCTTACCCGGGTCTCAGCAGCAAGCGAGTTGGTTCCAGCAACGCGGGTTGGGGCACAGGTAGTCACTGTGTAGGCTTCTGCGGGGCACATCGGGGCGTACGCAGAAACAAGGGGTGCCAAATCATTCCCCAGTAGTACATCTGCTGGCAAATCCTTCATCACCCCCACTTTCACATGTCCCGAACCAACCCCCTAATCCAGGTGAACCCGGGCAACGGGTAGCCGGAAGATGGTGCCTCCTGCTACTCTTACGGCTACGGTGTCTCCGGTGTGCTGGCTCTCTGGGATGAGTTTCTTCTGTAGCAGTGTCATTGTGGCCCCCGTATCGCGTAGGCCATTGGCTGCCTTTCCATTGACCCAGACCGTCTGCCTGTGTTGCTGCCTGTTGTCCTGTTTGGCTGCTTGTATCGGATCTGCCTCATGCAGAACACCCCAATGTTCTACCTCCCCAACGCCGTGGGCCACAGGCATGGATGTGTGGGGGTTCCCCCTTTCTGGCTGTCTCCATGACTGTGACTGCGTGGGTGGATTTAATGAACAGTCTGACTTTTTGTGCCCTGGTTGTTTTTGAATCAGAGCGATAGTAGCCTTGGTATCTCTTAGGCCTTGTGCTACTTTTCCATTCACCCGTACCTCCTGACGGTGATGCTGACGGTTATCTGGAGAGGCCGCTTGCATTGGGTCTGCCTCATACAAAATTCCCAGACATTCCTCAGGGCCCACCTCAGTCTCTAGGCAGTGGGCCGCAGAGGGCCGTGATGGAGTGACCTCTGTGTTGGGTGTTGGGCGTCTCCAGTTGTTATCTGTAACTCTCAAAGGACAAAAACGAGCAATATGTCCCGTGTTGCTGCAGTGATGGCACGTCACCCTAGACGAATCCCGGGGGTAGTTGTTAGGTCCCTGAGGACGTGGTGGTACTGGAGCCCGAAATTCTGGGCGTGGGGTGCCGGTTGGAGTATGCGGTTCTACCTTATGAGCCAGCCGTGTAGTACCCTGGCTTACTTTCCTTGTTTCCGCGTACTCATCTGCTAGCCGCGCCGCCTCGTTTAAGTTAGCGGGACGGCGATCTCGTACCCAGTCCTGTATGTCTGCGGCCAGGTCTTGGAAGAAATGTTCCATTAGGAATAGCTGCAATACTTCCTCCCCGGTGTTGGCCTTGCACCCTTGGACCCAATGGGATGCCACCCTTTGTAACTGGTTGGCCCATTCCATGTGGATTCCCGGAAGCGACGGTTTCTGGGGTTACGGCATATCGGATTAACAGCGCCTTTTTCACTAGCTGATATTGTAAAATATCCTCTGGAGCAAGAGCCCGAAACGCTTCATTGGCTTTGCCCGACAATTTCCCAGACAAAATAGTGACCCATTGGTCTGGTGGTGCCTGGTGTAGTGAGCACTGCCTCTCAAAATCCGCCAAATATCCATCTATTTCCTCCTCACTTTCTACAAAAGCTTTAAATGCAGTGAACGGTATTTTCTTTCCTGTGGCAGCGTGTGGTGAAGTAGGAGCTGCATGTGTAATGGGCTGTCTAGCTCCAACCAGTTCCAGTTCTTGTCCCCTCTTGGTTTGAATCTCCTCTCTTGCTTCCCGGAACAGCTGGTTTATAAGTTCCGTGGACGTTTCTGGATACAAGGATAATCTCCGCTGTACAATATCCGTAATTACATCTTCCTCGCTGACAGGTGCTAGGGGCTCCGCTCCTTCCATGGATCCATCCATTTGGTCCAGCTCCAGTAAATCCGCTATCAGTTCCCTCCGTGGTCTGTTACTGGCACTCCTACCACGACTCTCCAATAAATCTTTTAGTGTGGTTCTTTTCAGCCTGGCATACTGAGACTCCATTCCGAACTTGCTCCTTGGATAAAAGGACCATCCCACCGCTGCCAACCAATGTAACGGCTACCCAAGTAGGGAGAGAGTATACGCTGTTGGTGACGTCCTTTTCCCTGGCAAGTTGCTATGCAAGTAAGTCCAGTATAAGCCCATCCACGAGAGCCAAAGGGAGAGTCAGGTCCAGTTGTAAGAGGCACAGAATAAATCCCATCGCATTCCCTTCCATAAACAAGACAGGCTACGTTTGAAGGGTCAAGTATCTCACTTTAATGGTACATTTCTTGGTTTATATCTAGTTACAAACTGGTGAGTGCTCAAGGAACAATGGAAGTCTCCACCCCCTCCCTCCACAGGGGGGACCCAAGTTAGACACACTGGCATCAGGCTAAAAGAAACCACATTTCTTTCTCAATAGACTACAATCACAGATAATCCCATCAGTGGATAAGCATTTCGGCACAGCAAAGCTTGACAAGTTCTTCTGAACACAAATGACATGCTAATTCAATACACAGACAGGAGACTGGTAATTTGTAATACAATACACAAAAGAGAGAAGAGACATTTAGAATTCAGCAGTGAAAGACTCACTCTACAATTAACCTTCTAAACTCAGAACTAACAAACCCAAAACAGCCCTCCAGATATCACAGAATATAATGTGGATAATCCATATCTCAGGTAGTCCCAGATATCATTCATCCTATTGTAACACGTCCTTCGGTTCTTTGTATGTCCCACTGCATGATTATTATAGATGTACAAGCAGAATACATAGTTCCGTTACAAACCCTCCCCCAGCATTCTCAATGTGAAAGCCTGAAGGGAGGAAAAGAAAATCTCCTGCTAGCCGCATCTTCGGAGCGGTATCGGAGCGGGATGTTTACCGCTCCTTCCCATTGAAATCAATGGGGAACCGGCGGTATTAACCCTTTTTCGGCCACTAGTGGGGGTTAAAACAGCACCGCTAGTGGCTGAATATTGCGGTAAGTACAACAGTATAGTGCTATACCGCCACTGCACCTCCCGCGCCCAGTGTAAAAGGGGCCTTACTATTTGTTTTTGACAACAATGAAAATCCAACCTAAAAGTCATCTGTACAGACTCTACAAGACTGGCTGTTGCAGCAGTAAATTTGCTATAGGAAAGTACAGCAGTGTTTTCAAACTAGATGACTCAGAATAAGTGTTTAATGACTGGGGAATTGGAAATTAGAGCAGAGCGCCTGTTCCTGCCAGACCCTTTTCAGTTCTACATCCCTAGAGAATAGAAATCAATGGTCATTGTTGCAGTGTTTCAGGAAATTGGAAAATGTCACAAAAAATAAAGCATGTTGTTACATTTATTATATCACATTAACCCTGGGAGGTAACATCAATTTAATTTTGAATTTAGTTACAGAGAAGAAGGGGCTGTGAGCCTTCTCATATATATTATTTATAAAAAAAAGTAAGAAGAATTGAAGAAAATGCAGGTTATTGTGTAAAAGAAAGAGCTGCTACATACAATCAACACTGTTCCTTCTGTTCTTGTGACGGGAAAGATGAGAATATGCAGACAGAAGACAATATGCCATCTAGTCTCACACCCTAAAAATGTTTGCGCTTTGTGCAATATCATGCTGACGGACAGCAACATGTGTCCAATCAGGGCAACTATTATAGCATCTCACCAGGGCTGGACTGGGACAAAAATTTGGCCCTGGACTTCATCCAGACTGGCCCACATTGACAGGTCTCTCCCATAGCGGCCGTACAACTCCCGCCCCAGCCACCCAAGCCCCCTCTCCCCCTTCACTAGCCACTAGCTATTCTACTTTATTAGAGTAGAACGACTGGTACTCTTATAGGCAGTACCAAGTGGGTAAGCTAGACATTATTTCACCCGGGGCAAAGAATCAGTTCGGTGCCCCCCCCCCCTCCCATGGGACAAGATTAGGCAGAAGTGAGAAACTCCCAGGCCATAACTGTTGAGTCAGCTGACTGTCCCCTCCCCCATGCTCCTTCTGGTCCCCCCATGCTCTCCTGTCGTCCCCCTGCTTCCCCCCCCCCCCCCCAGATGAGCGCTGCAGGAAGGGAGAGGAGGTGAGCGCTGCAGGGAGGAAGAGACAGAGGATTGGAGGGGGGCGGTTCACTGTCACTGAAGCCGGCCCACTGAGCCATCGGCCCATCGGGAAACTCCCGGTAGTCCCAATGGCCAGTCCATCCCTGCATCTCACCATATCTGCTTAGCTATGACATGCTGGTTGGGAGGAAAGATCATACACGAGTCCTATTGTCTTAGATTCCTCCACAGTGCCTGATTTGAGTATCACATAAACACAGTAATGGCTCTTTTATGCAGGCGTCGAATTCTTCAGCAGGCTAACACACAATAACACACCAATAGCATTAATGAGCATTTTAGTTGTGCTGAACAGGCATTCATGTAGCGTCAGGCAATGTTCGTCAAACGCCCTGGGAGATAAGCTTTTGTAATTTGTACAAGGCTAAAATAGAAAATGATAACTTTTGATGCTTTGCAGCAGCACCTTAAGTGCACTCTAATCCGCCACAGGTGCATTTACAGTGCATTTATGGCATGCTTGTAATACGATTTAATAGAAGTTAATGGAGGTGGTTCAAGGCCTGCTGAACTCTGCAGACAGTGTTAATTTTGCCTTGATGCAACATGAGGTAACGCTAACGCTGCAGTGTGAACACCTCCATCCGCTCCCTATTGTAACATATTTGAGTGGCATTGACGTTGGAAAAGTACAACGGCAAAGTTGCTTGTAAACTGACTATATATATATACTGTATATATATGCATTATACCTATCTATACCAGTAGGTGGCACTGCAGTGTTCTAATGTCTTATTCTATGGTAATGTAGTCACAGGATGTTCTGTCTTTGTTCAGTACATGTACTTGTTTGTTGCTCTCTTCCTGTTTATGATAAAAGGCATGTAATATATTCCTAATGAAAGTAAAGTATTCTCTGCATACAATAGGGTGACCAGACGTCCCCGATTTCCGGGGACAGTCCCCGTTTTGAGGCCATCGTCCCCGGAGCCTGTGTGTCCCCGGTTTTGTCCCCGGATTCAGGGGTGGCTCCCATATCCATTGCTGACACTAGCCAACAGGACATGCAGCAGTGTGACCATGGATGCAGCGCAGACAGTGATTGGGGGCAAGCCGGAGGCAAGCTGGGGTCATATGGCTGCAGAGACAGTGAGTGGACCTGTCAGGCTGATGTCGGGGTGGGCGGGAGCGATATGCGGAGCTCCGCCCCCTTGTCAGACAACCGAGTGCATGGTCTAAAAAACAGCCGAGATCTCGGCAGAATGCTGGAGTTTAGTGAGCGGGAAGAACATCAAGGTGCCCAGCGGCTGACAAGCTCTCTCTCCCTCTGCCTTTCTGCTATGTTAGCAGACGATCCTCAGCTTCCTGGCATCTCTCCCCGCATGGCTCAGTGCTCTGATATCAGCTCTCCTCCCCTGCATGATCTTCCATCAACCTCTGTAAGTTTGTGACCCCTCCCCCTTCTAGATACTTGTCCTCCAGCTCACATTCTCCCTCACTGATTGTGCTCAGGACAGTCTCAATGCAGTCTCTCCTGTACTCTCCTTCTCTGTCCTATAGTGGATTGTTCCTCCAACTCACTGCCCCCAGCCTGTGTATTCCGTTCTGCTCCCCCCCCCAGCTCTGCCTCCCTGACACAGTCACAGCCTATCACCTACATTCAGGTCTTCTATCTTTTATTATCCAGTGTAACTTCTCACTCTCTCTTCTAGTCTCCTTTCCCCCTCAATTCTGCTATAAATCTCCCATCCCCCCATCCTATGTAACTTCTACCCCCCCCCCCTCTACACTATCATCACCCCTTACACACTCCACCCCCCTCTACAAATCTCTATCACACTGCCCAGACACCACTAATTAACTCTTTACTGATTGATCTGGTTAATGTGTCATTTTCTATCATCTATAGCAGGGGTCTCCAAACTTTTTACTTCGAGGGCCACATTCTATATTTTACACATATTCGCGGGCCGGAAAAATAATTTATAAATAAATCCACAGTAGAAGAAGAATAGAATTTGACTTACTGCTGACAGCAGGACTGGATGGTGCTCCTATATTTTTTGCTGGCACCTAAACGCTGGAGCATCATGCAGCGGGGCTAAACTTCCAGCGTGCATGAGGTTTAACACCCGTGTCCCCATTTACCCGTGTCCCCATCCACCCGTGTCCCCATCCACCCGTGTCCCCATCCACCCGTGTCCCCATCCACCTCTGTCCCCATACATCTCTGTCCCCATCAGTCTCCCCATCCATCTGTGACCCCATCAGTCTGTGTGCCCCAATCCATCTGTCACCCCATCAGTCTTCCCATTGATCTGTGTTCCCAGTCTCCCCATTCATCTGTGTCCCCATTCATCTGTGTCCCCATCCATCTGTCTCCCCATCCATCTGTGTCCCCATCCATCTGTGTCCCCATCCATCTGTCTTCCCATTCATCTGTGTCCCCATCCATCTGTCTTCCCATTCATCTGTGTCCCCATCCATCTGTGTCCCCATCCATCTGTCTTCCCATTCATCTGTGTCCCAATCCATCTGTCTTCCCATTCATCTGTGTCCCCATCCATCTGTCTTCCCATTCATCTGTGTCCCCATCCATCTGTCTTCCCATTCATCTGTGTCCCCATCCATCTGTCTTCCCATTCATCTGTGTCCCCATCCATCTGTGTCCCCATCCATCTGTCTTCCCATTCATCTGTGTCCCAATCCATCTGTCTTCCCATTCATCTGTGTCCCCATCCATCTGTCTTCCCATTCATCTGTGTCCCCATCCATCTGTGTCCCCATCCATCTGTCTTCCCATTCATCTGTGTCCCAATCCATCTGTCTTCCCATTCATCTGTGTCCCCATCCATCTGTCTTCCCATTCATCTGTGTCCCCATCCATCTGTCTTCCCATTCATCTGTGTCCCCATCCATCTGTCTTCCCATTCATCTGTGTCCCCATTCATCTCTGTCCCCATCAGTCTCCCCATCTATCTGTCTTCCCATTCATCTCTGTCCCCATCAGTCTCCCCATCCATCTGTGTCCCTATCAGTCTCCCCATTCATCTGTCTTCCCATTCATCTGTGACCCCATCAGTCTGTGACCCCATCAGTCTGTGTACCCCATCAGTCTGTGTCCCCTGTGTCCCCATCCATCTGTGTCCCCATCCATCTGTGTCCCCATCCATCTGTGTCCCCATCCATCTGTGTCCCCATCCATCTGTGCCCCCATCCATCTGTGCCCCCATCCATCTGTGCCCCCATCCATCTGTAGTGCCCCCATTCATCTGTGCCCCCATTCATCTGTGCCCCCATTCATCTGTGTCCCCATCCATCTGTGTCCCCATCTGTCTCACCAGCTATCTGTCTCCCCATTCATCTGTGCCCCCATCAGTCTGTGTGCCCCAAGCCATCTGTGTCCCCATTCATCTGTGTCCCCATTCATCTGTGTCCCCATACATCTCGGTCCCCATCAGTCTCCCCATCCATCTGTGTCCCCATCAGTCTCCCCATCCATCTGTGTCCCCATTCATCTGTGTCCCAATACATCTCTGTCCCCAATCAGTCTCCCCATCCATCTGTGTCCCTATCAGTCTCCCCAGCTATCTGTCTCCCCATTCATCTGTGTCCCCATCAGTCTCCTCATCCATCTGTGTCCCTATCAGTCTCCCCATCTATCTGTCTCCCCATTCATCTGTGTCCCCATCAGTCTCCCCATCCATCTGTATGCCTATCAGTCTCCCCATCTATCTGTCTCCCCATTCATCTGTGACCCCATCAGTCTTCCCATTCATCTGTGTCCCCATCCATCTTTGTCCCCATCGCTCATCAGGCTATCCCCACAAATAGGTGTCCCCATTAGAGCCCCCCCATCATTAATCTGAGTCTCCCTGCACATTTGTGTCCCCATCACAGCCCACCCCCGCCTGCATATTTGTGTCCCCATCAGAGCCATTACCTCCCCTTCCGCATATTTGTGTCACCATTAGAGCCATCAGCTCCCCTCCTCACATGTTTGTGCCCCCATAAGAGCCACCATCACCCCCACATTTGTGTCCCCATCAGACCCCACTGATATTTGTGTCCCCATCAGAGTTATCACCCCCCCACATTTATGTCCCCATCAGAGTCATCAGCCCCCCCCCCACATTTGTGTCCTCATCAGAGTCATCAGCCCCCGCCCCCCCCCCCACATGTGTGTCTCCATCAGAGTCATCAGCCCCACCCCCACATTTGTGTCCCCATCAGAGTCATCAGCCCCCCCTCCACGTGTGTCCCCATCAGAGTCATCAGTCCCCACATATTTGTGTCCCCATCAGAGCCATAAGAGTTATCAACCCCCCCCACATTAGTCTCCCCATAAGAGTCAGCCCCCACATTTGTGTCCCCATAAGAGCTATTCTACCCACCCCCACACAAGTGTATCAGCCCCCCTCCTTGCATGTGTCCAGCGCGTCTCCATCACTAGCTGTGCAGACCTGCTGCACCTCCCGACTCCCGCCCCGCTGGTATTACACACTCGTTACTGGATAACAGCGAGGCAGGAGGCGGGAGGAGAGAGGCGGCAACAGGTCTGCACTAAACACCTCATTGGCTGCTGGGATGCCGTGGTCCCAGCAGCCAACACAGTGAAACGCCGGGAGGGATTACGGGACCTGCGCTGCATATTGCCTGGGACGAATATGCAGCGCAGGTTCCACAACTAACAGGGGAACTAAGGATTCAAGCTGCGGGCCGGAAGAAATGGCCTGGCGGGCCGGATGTGGCCCGCGGGCCGTAGTTTGGAGACCCCTGATCTATAGCTTAGATCTGTCATTATAGGAGTCTCAGCGCTAGTCCAATTGCATCCATAACTTCAGGTTCACACTTGTGCAATCACAGACATCGCATGTCATCCGCA
>JAJQKJ010001954.1:25000-97615 GCA_029574335.1 Rana kukunoris
GAGAGACCAGCTCATAGTAGGGGTGCTTAATTTTCATCTCTGTTTCAGATTTGCATCATTTGTGGAAGTTTTCTCTCTCTTTTTTTTTTCCTCTTTGTTTGAGTTTATTATATATATATATATATATATGTATGTATTGAGTTTTTACTCTTTACACCTTTTATAAATACATTTGTTTATATATTTATTCCCCTTTTGGCCTATCCCCCATACCCTCCCCCCTCCTGTCCCCCCCCGCCCCCCTCCCTCCTTCCCTCCCTTCCACCACACCATTGGATGTTCTCTTATCTTATTTAAGCTAGTTTTGCCTCCGGCCTTAGGTTTTCTACATAGCTCCATGATCTTTTAAAAACTCTCCAGTTTTCCTATTTTGTACTGTCCCAGTTTTCCTCTGAACTATCTCTTAGGTCTTCCATCATGTATGTTTCCTCCACGGTGTCTATCCATTCCCATATCGTGGGACATTCTATTTCCTGCCACTTCCTTGGTATCATCCTTTTGGCGGCATTTAATAGGTGAGGTACCAATGATTTTCTATATTTCTTGATCCCTTCTCCCCCTCCATGAAAAAGTACCGTCCATGGCTCTATTTTTATTTTTTCCTTTGTGATCTCTTCTATTATTTTCACGATCTTTTCCCAATATGTTTTAACCTTTGGGCATTCCCACCAAAGGTGGGCCATGGTTCCGGGTGACTTACAGCCCCTCCAGCAGTCTGCTGACTGGTCGTTCGTAAATTTACTAAGTTTTTCTGGTGTTCGATACCAGCCTGATAGGCATTTAAAATTCATTTCGGCGGATCGGCTGTCGATAGCCGAGGTGTGGGTCAGTTTTAAAATGTTATCTATTGTGGACCTATCGCAACGTGACCCTAATTCCTTCTCCCATTTTTTAATGAAGGGGTGTACATCTAGTTCCTCCCACTGTATTAGAATCTTATAAATCTTAGATATAGTTCCCTTCCTGCTATCCAGAGAACATAGTTTTTCTATGTCTGAGAGTTGGTCCCCAGTTCTTAAAGGTTGGGGAAGTTATAAATTAGAATAAAGTGGGTTAACTGTTGGTACCTCCATTCATTAAGTGTCATAAAATTTTCTTTTTGCTCTATTTGCCTATATGCTAATACGTGTCCTTGATGTGTTATATCTCTTACTTGTGCCTTATCATTTTTAATCCAGTTTCCCCCCACCTCTATTTTCCCCGGGGGGAAATAATCATTATCTTTTAAGAAAATGAGGGGAGAGTTGAAATTTTTATCTATTTTCTTTTGTGTATAATCCCAAACCTTAAGTGCATTCATAGTGATTGTATGTGTTTCTGTATCAAGTGCTCTGAATTGTGGGGGATTCCATATTATTTTTTCTAATTTTACGTTTGCGAGAGTATTCTCCAAACTCACCCATCTTTTTTCTGTGTTTACTCTGGCCCATTCAACTACTCGCGACAGGATTATTGCATCATAATATTTTTTGAGATCCGGGATGGCTAGTCCCCCCTTGTTTTTAGTCTGTCTGAGGGTCTGGAAGGATATCCTATGTTTCTTATTTCCCCAAATATAATTCATAATCATTTTTTGGAGGGTACAGATCAGTTGTTTTGGGAGTTTAATTCGAGATTTTCCTAGCTTGTGACGGAAAATATTGATTATATGATGACAGGAGGCGAGTATCTATGCATTAATCTTCCTTTATTAATGCTCACAGCAGAATCTATTTCTAATAACCCAATGTAAAACAAAAACTTTTAAAACAGACTACCACTCTCAGCAGTCCATATAACGTCTAGCCACGCCCCTGACAGTGACCTCCATAAAAGGGGCTGTCTGTGAAGGTTCCTCCTCTTTCTTGATGCGATGACCTCTTAAGATAGAAGCGGCACCCGAACGGAGGAAAGAGACGTGTCTTCGGAACTCCGACCGGCCAGTCGACATCCGACAGCTTCCGACGGGAAATCAACCATCGACCGAAACCCAACGGGTTGCAGGTGGAGTTTAATCATTCTCCAAACTGGATTATTCGTCCGTAAGGCCCAGGTCGGCATTCAGTAACCTGCGAAGAAATGAAAACCAATCGTAATAGGGAGGGTCGGGAGGGAAGATACTCGCCTCCTGTCATCATATAATCAATATTTTCCGTCACAAGCTAGGAAAATCTCGAATTATATATCTGACAGGAGGCTCATATCTATGCAAGTTCAAAGCTAGAATTTAAGCATGTAGATATGATTAAACACAATATACAGTAATCCTAAGAGATGACTGACAAGGAGATGTGATCCTGTGGTCTGAAGTAAAACTGACGGAACGTGGTCTCGGAAGACCAATCTGCCGCTCTCAAGAGATCTGAAAGAGAGCCTCCTGATACGACTACCTTGGTAGCCATAGCACCCCTGGTGGAGTGAGCTCCGAATAGGGTAACATCGATCCCCGCCATTTCCATGGCGGTCCTCACCCATCGTGCTAGAGAGGCAGACGAGACCGGAAGGTGAGGTCTGACATAGGAAACAAGAAGTTGAGAAGAGTCCGCGGAGCGCAGGGTAGCGGTTTGAGATTCGTATGCCTGAAGGCAACGAACGACACAGAGGAATGGATGAGCAGGGAAGGAAGGATAGAAGACGGAGTGAAAACCGGTTTTGGTCCTGCGTACAATGGAAAATTCAACACCCTGCGGCGAGAATTGTCGCCTGGAGATGTCCAGAGCCCTAACGTCTGACACTCTCTTTATGGAAATTAGACATAGGAGGACCGTTAGTTTTATGGATAAAAGTTTCAGAGATAGGTCCACGTTGTCCCCCCAACTGGCGAACATATCAAGCACCCTGGATACATCCCAGGTCGCTTGGTATCTAGGCCTAGGGGGACGTTGAAACTTCACGCCTCTTAAAAGTCTACATATTAGTGGGTGCTTGCCCACTGGTAAGGAATCTACGGGGCAGTGATAGGCTGAGATAGCTGATCGATAGATATTAATAGAGCTGTATGTATCTGCCGGATTCATAAGAATCTGCCAGGTAATTCGCTACTAGGGATACAGGGGCCTGTATGGGATCAACCTGTCGTTGATCACACCAACGAACCCAGAGTCTCCAGGCTGATCGATATGCCGATCTAGTCCCGGGGGACCAGGCCATGGTGAGGAGATTCCGAGCTGATTCCGAAAGGTCTCTATCTGGGGCTGGTATCCCGACACTAACCACGCCAGAAGTGGTAGGCTGTTCCCCAGAACCAGGGGGTGAAAATTCCCGCTCGGACTGGTGAGAAGGTGGGGAAAATGGGGGATCAGCCTGGGGAGGTCTACCGTCATCCCCAGTAACAGAGGGAACCATGGTTGGGTCGGCCACCATGGCGTAATCAGTACCACAGTCGCTCCTAGATTGGTTATTCGTAGGAGAAGCCTGGGAATCATCTGAAAAGGGGGAAATGCGTAATGTGTTCCCTCCGGCCAAGGTTGGCGGAGAGCGTCCACCGCATATGCCTCCGGGTCCGGCCTCCAGCTGAAAAAGAGAGGCAGTTGGTGGTTGAGGCGGGAGGCGAAGAGATCTGTAGATAGCGGTCCCCAGAGTTGTTGCAATCGAAGAAATATTGACCGATCTAGTCTCCAGTCGCTGGAATCGCGAAGATAACGAGAATTCCAGTCGGCTACCGAGTTGGAGACTCCCGGAATGTATTCCGCTATGGGGGTAATGTCGTGGGCTAGGCAAAAGTGCCAGAAATCCTTCGCGATATGCGCCAGAGTTTTGGATTTGGTGCCTCCTAAACGGTTGACATATTGCACCGCCGCTACATTGTCCATGCGAAATAGAATACAGCATGTGGAAGTATGAGGCCTGAAACTTTTGACGGCGAATAGGGCTGCCAAAAGTTCCAGCGCATTGATATGAAGGGAGGTTTCTGTTGCGGACCACGTCCCTCCTGTGGAGGCCGTCCCGCATCGGGCGCCCCAGTCCTGTCGACTGGCGTCCGATTCTATGACGACGTCCGGGTTGGGGTTGAAGATGGTTTTGCCGTTCCATTCGACGGCATGGAAAAGCCACCACTTCAGTTCCTCGGTAGTCTCCTGGCAGAGAGGGATCTCGTCTGAGTATCTGAGGCCTTGTCTTAGATGCATAATTTTGAGCCTCTGGAGGGCCCTGTAATGCAGTGGGGCCGGAAAGATGGCCTGGATGGAGGCCGCAAGCAAGCCCACCAGACGCGCTAGTGTACGGAGGGATAAGTGGCCCCTGCGTAGAGTTGCGCGAATCTCCTTGCGGATAAGGGCAAGTTTGGATTTGGGGAGACTGAGGGTGGATTGAACGATGTTTACCGTAAAGCCCAAGAATTCCATCTGTTGGGATGGGACCAAGATGGACTTCCCGTGATTGATAAGAAAACCCAGCTTTTGTAGTAGGGATATAGTCCAGGACATGTGAAGGAGGGCTTGACTCTTGGAGTAGGCCATGAGAAGAATGTCGTCTAGATAGATAATCAGACGTACCCCTCTGCTTCTGAGTGCTGCCACCACTGGTTTCATGAGTTTGGTGAAACACCAGGGGGCGGACGACAGGCCGAACGGAAGGCAAGTAAATTGCCACATCCTGCCTCTCCACGGGAAACGGAGTAGGTGTTGTGATTCGGGGTGTATAGGGACCGTAAGGTACGCGTCTTGTAGATCTACCTTCACTAGCCAGTCTCCAGGTTGGAGAAGGTCTCGGAGGAAGTGGATTCCCTCCATCTTGAAATGTCGGTACTCGACATACTGGTTTAGGTCCCTGAGGTTTATCACCGGCCGGTAACCTCCCCCTTTCTTGCGAACCAGGAACAGGTTGCTTATGAAGCCTGGGCAAAGGGGGTCTACTTCTACAATTGCCTGTTTGGTCATCAGGTCTCGTATTTCTTTGTCTATGAGAAGGCTGGTTTGTCTTGCGAACCGAATGGGAGGGGGAGTTATGTTGAGAAGCGGTGGGGCGAGTATGTCTATAGTGAACCCCGCTACGGAGTGTAAAATCCATGCGTCTGCCGTAATCGCAGACCAGGTTTGGATAAAATACCTCAGACGTCCCCCCCACAGGAATGTGATTGAGTGTGGTGTAAGGTATACTCACCGGTAGGGGGTCGGGATCGTGGGTAACTGCGTCCACCACGTCCACGCCAGGGTCTGCCTCGGGGAGGAAAGAAGGGTGCAGGTTGTGCCACCGAGGTGGGATAGGATGGAGCCTGGTACTGAAATTGAGCAAAGGGTCTGCCCTGCGGCCTGTAGGAAGTGGAACGGCCGGCAGAACGGCCTCTATTTCTGCCGGCCCTGTTAAAAACCTTGTTGGTCCCGGTTCTCCTTAAGGAGTTTTGGGCCTTGTCTAGACTGGTGAATAGACCTACAAATTTATTTATGTCCTTGATCACCATGTCACCAAAGAGCATGCCCTCGGCCGATGGGCCGGGTTCGGATTCCGCCAGATGTGATAACTGGGGATCTAGTCGCATGAGAATCGACCTGCGTCTTTCCACCGAGCATGCCGTGTTGGCAGTGCCAGCTAGGCACAGGGCTCTTTGTGCCCAACCCCTAAGCTGCGGGAGGTCAACTGGTTGTCCAGAAGCTGCAGCCTGTTCGGAAAGGTTCAGGATTTTTGTCAGTGGACCCATAAGGTCCAGGACGCGGTCTTGTATGGCTCGGAAGGAGCGTTCGATGCCCTTCTTCTGAAATTTTCCCGTCTTTAGGAGATATTTTATTAAGACCGGGTCCACCTCTGGGGTGGCCACAACCTTCTTAGGTATGGAGGGTCTGGGGCATTCAGCCCTTAATTTGTTACGGCCATTTCTATCTAAGGACTTCCTAGCCCAAAGTTCCACGAATTGTGAAACGTGTGGCAGAGGTGTCCATTCTCCAGAACGCGGGTGTATAATTGCGTCTGGGTGGAAAAAAGGTTCTCCAAGAGCGTCCAGGAGGACCTCGTCCTGCGTAGCAGGAGTGGCGGCTGTGTCGAGCGCCGTAGCCCCAGCATCTTCAATATAGGACCCGGACTCTGATACCTCCGACCCATCAGAAGGATCGACCGAATCGTCCTCTGAGGAGTCCTCGTATGAGTCCGGTTTAGCCCTTCTAATGGCTTTAAACCCCTTTTGTGGAATCTCCCTGGGGTCCAGGGGTCGAGAAATATCTGGTTGATGCTGGGGATGGTAGACCGTGGTGGGGGCTACCTGTAGCAAATTGTTTACTTCCCCTGCCGGGGAGTCATGCATCGCCATGGTATGTTTTCTTTTGTGCGAGGCCTTACCCTTTTTTATATGCGGTTCACCGTTCTGGGGCGGTGGTAATGGGGTATTTGCGGGTTGCTGGGTCCAGGCAGATGGGGTAGCAGAGGCCAAGGCAGCTTGTATGGACAATTGGATAATGTCCTGGAGTTGCGTAGCACTTAGGGTGTGGGAAATGCCCGCTGAAGTTCAGCCATGGCAGTAAAAGAAATGGGTAAATGAAAGCAGGCTAACAGTGTACACAGTACTATGGGCTATGGCTGTCAGCAGCGCCAGGGGTATTATTTAAATGTATCTAGGCCACGGGTATACAACCTACAAACTGCAGTGTATGGGTCAGCAGGCTCCGGTCCTATCCTCCCCACCGTCGGCGCCGAGTGGTGACGGAGAGGAGAAGAGCCTGGGATTTCCAGCGGCCCGGGAACGAAGTCTCGCGAGACTACGGCCGCTGGGCGCTGATTGGTTGGGCTGACGAGCGTCTGAAGCTCCGCCCCTCATACGCGCGCGCTGTGTGAGGGAGAAGGGGGGAAAATGGCGTCAGGAAAGGCGCACACACAGAGCGGAGGGGGGACAATGTCTGGCTAATAACGCTGACAAGGGGGAAGCAAGACCCCCCGACCTCCGCGCAATGCTGCAAACGTTATGAAGAGACAGCATAAGCACTCGAGACAACAGCTGGAGGGCTGAGGGAAAAAACGAATGTACTGCAATGCAGTCAAATAGAGAGCAAACCTGGAAATAAGCAATAAATAGAAACAAATAAAGAATTAACAATAATGAAGTAACAATAATGAAGTAACAGGGGCAGAAAGGGCCCCCTGTACTCCCTGACAACAAAATGTTACAAGTCAAGTACTTATCTGTCTGTGAGCAGAAAGAAAGAGGAGGAACCTTCACAGACAGCCCCTTTTATGGAGGTCACTGTCAGGGGCGTGGCTAGACGTTATATGGACTGCTGAGAGTGGTAGTCTGTTTTAAAAGTTTTTGTTTTACATTGGGTTATTAAAAATAGATTCTGCTGTGAGCATTAATAAAGGAAGATTAATGCATAGATATGAGCCTCCTGTCAGATATATAATCGGGATCATCTGGAACTTGTATAATATCTTAGGTATCAGCACCATTTTACAGAAGTTTATTCGTCCAAACCACGAGATTGGTCGATTTTTTATTCTAGTTATTTCGTTTTTAATTTCTTCTATCAGGGGGATGTAGTTAATTTCATAGATTCTTTTTTCCGTGCTCGCCAAATAGATACCCAGGTATTTAAGCTCTTTTACCCATGGGAATTTATGTTTTACTCTAAGGGTTAGCATTTCTTTCTTGGGTGTGCTAGCATTTAATATTTCCGCTTTGTTAATATTTATTTTAAAGTTTGAAATTTCCCCATATTGACTACATATATTCAATAGTTCTGGGATAGAAGTTTTAGGATTGGTCAGGTAGAAGAGCACATCGTCAGCAAATGCCGCTAACTTATGTTCCTCTTTTCCCACCTTAATTCCATTTATTTTAGGGCATTTGCATTATTCTAGATAGAAAAGGTTCGAGGGACAGTACAAATAGTAATGGTGAGAGGGGACACCCCTGTCTCGTTCCATTTTTCATTGAGAAGTATTGGGAGAGGCCTCCATTGATTTTAATCCTAGCCGTTGGGGCTTTGTATAGAGTTCCAATCCACCCCAACATCCTACTTCCGAATCCCATGGCTTCCAAGGTTTGTAACAGGAATCCCCAGTCTACCCTATCGAACGCTTTCTCAGCGTCAATCGACAGGAGTAGACTGGGGACTCTACTTCTCCTCATTTCCTGAATCAGGAAGAGGGTCCTTGTAACGGCTACCCAAGTAGGGAGAGGGTATCAGCCGCTGACGACGTCCTTTTCCCTGGCAAGTTGCTATATAAGTAAGTCCAGTATAAGCCCATCCACGAGATCCAGAGGGAGAGTTAGGTCCAGTTGTAAGAGGCACAGAATAAATCCCATTGCATTCCCTTCCATAAACGAGACAGGCTACGTTTGAAGGGTCCAGTAGACTAACTTTAATGGTACATTTCTTGGTTTATATCTTAGTTACAAACTTGTGAATAATCAAGGAACAATGGAACTCTCCGCCCCCTCCCTCCACAGGGGGGGCCTCAAGTTAGACACACTGTCACCAGGCTAAAGAAGCCACATTCCTTTCTCAAATACAATTCAATCACAGATAATCCCCTCCGTAGCTAAACATTTCGGCTCCGCAAAGCCTGACAGTTCTTCTGAACATAAGTGACATGCTATTTCAATACAACTGGCCGGATACTGCTAATTTGGAATACAATATACAATCTCTTAAGGATAAACACAGGTCTTTCACACACACAATAGATCAATTAACCTTTGGGAATAGAGAGGTGAATTAGCATACTAAAGAGAGGTTTCCAGAGACAGGCTGATTCAGTTCTAATCTACATCTTTACAGACAGAGGATGTTCACACCTCATAATATACCACTGCATGATTATTATAGATGTACAGGCAGAATACATAGTTCCGTTACACTGCTCCCCTTTTGTGGAACACTCCGGCAGACCCGGATTGATCCTTTTCGGGTCAACTTGGGGATGTCCGGTCTGCTGTTAGGGTAAAAGTTCAGTTTGCCTGGACAGTCCATCGGCATTGCCATTAAATCTGCCAGGTCGGTAGCTGATGGTGAAGGTGAATAATGGAATTCAGTTCTGGAACAGTCACTTGCTTTGCTCTCTCAATGGCTCCCAGGACCGGTTGCTGATGCTCTTGGGAGAGATAAGGCACCACCTGAGCGCAAATCCCATTTAACCTTCTGACAATTTCAGCCTGTTTGTGCATTTCAATGTTCAAGCCACGGGACATCTCATAATACATGACGTAGTGTCGTTGCATCTCCGATTTCTCACTGGCCAACTTGTCACATTCCCATTTTAGACTGTGATATTGGGCCGGATCTACAGTACATGTCGGGGAAGGTAGTCTTACCCGGGTCTCAGCAGCAAGCAAGTTGGTTCCAGCAACGCAGGTTGGGGCACAGTTAGTCACTGTGTAGGCTTCAGCGGGGCACATCGGGGCGTACGCAGAAACAAGGGGGGCCAAATCATTCCCCAGTAGGACATCTGCTGGCAAATCCTTCATCACCCCCACTTTCACATGTCCCGAACCAACCCCCCAATCCAGATGAACCCGGGCAACGGGTAGCCGGAAGACGGTGCCCTCCTGCTACTCTTACGGCTACGGTGTCTCCGGTGTGCTGGCTCTCTGGGATGAGTTTCTTCTGTAGCAGTGTCATCGTGGCCCCCGTATCGCGTAACCCGTTGGCTGCCTTTCCATTGACCCAGACAGTCTGCCTGTGTTGCTGCCTGTTGTCCTGATTAGCTGCTTGTATTGGATCTGCCTCATGCAGAACACCCCAATGTTCTACCTCCCCAACGCCGTGGGCCGCAGGCATGGATGTGTGGGGGTTCCCCCTTTCTGGCTGTCTCCATGACTGTGACTGCCTGGGTACATTTAATGAACAGTCTGACTTTTTGTGCCCTGGTTGCTTTTGAATCAGAGCGATAGTAGCCTCGGTATCTCTTAGGCCTTGTGCTACTTGTCCATTCACCCGTACCTCCTGACGGTGATGCTGATGGTTATCTGGAGAGGCCGCTTGTATTGGGTCTGCCTCATACAAAATTCCCAGACATTCCTCAGGGCCCACCTCAGTCTCTAGGCAGTGGGCCGCAGAGGGCTGTGATGGAGTGACCTCTGTGTTGGGTGTTGGGCGTCTCCAGTTGTTATTTGTAGCTCTCAAAGGACAAAAACGAGCAATATGTCCCGTGTTGCTGCAGTGATGGCACGTCACCCTAGACGAATCCCGGGGGTAGTTGTTAGGCCCCTGAGGACGTGGTGGTCCTGGTGGGACTGGAGCGCGAAACTCTGGGCGTGGGGTGTCGGTTGGAGTACACGGTTCTACCTTATGAGCCAGGCGTGTAGTACCCTGGCTTACTTTCCTTGTTTCCGTGTACTCATCTGCTAGCCGCGCCGCCTCGTTTAAGTTAGCGGGACGGCGATCTCGTACCCAGTCCTGTATGTCTGCGGCCAGGTCTTGGAAGAAATGTTCCATTAGGAATAGCTGCAATACTTTCTTCCCGGTGTTGGCCTTGCACCCTTGGACCCAATGGGATGCCACCCTTTGTAACTGGTTATACATGGGGAACATCTTAAATATGTGACCTTCAATGTGTTGCCACCACCCCTGATAAGCACAGAAAAATTCGAGGGATCCCCCGAAGTGGGGCTTTGAAGGCAACAAAGGTTTTTTAGAATGTTTTATACAAAATTATAAAGTTTTATTAATAAATAACAAAGTGTCCAGGGACACATAAATATAAAAATGAAAAGAACAAATAAATATACAATTTGAATGATCCACAAAATGAGTACCAGGCCCAACGCGTTTCGGGTTTTCCCTTCTTCAGGGGCCGAAGGCAGTGTGAGATCTAGTAAATTTGTTCAAAAAAACATTATAAGAAAAAACTAGTAAAGCATAAACAAAAACAAAATACATATATAGGTGCAATAAATCAAACACGTACCGATCAAAATAGTTTAAAATTGCAGGTCATTCGAGGCATATATCAACCATGGCATGGAGATTTCCGAGATGGAGTGGAAAAAAGAGAAGACGGAATACTGTGCTTTATATGGCCATATTAGGACCACAAGGAACTGTCGCAAAATGTATACTATCCTAAAAATAAATAATTAATAGTATACATAAGAAGGTGTCTAAATGTATATGTTATGGTCATAATGTCTAATTAAAGTCAAATAAAAGCACCAAAGGAAAATGGCATATCAGAAAACACATACCAAAATTATTGAATAGTATCAATAAGGTAGCATCTGAGCAGTTGTAAGCAGATAGAATCACTGACAATCTGTGTAAAATAACATATAAACTAGTCAGTGAAAAGTCAAGGTTGGGTCCAGGAAAACACCATTTATAGACCCAGATCCGAGTACTTACATATAAGTGTAGACACGAGCGGTATCGCAGCATTCAGCCATGTCAGGCTGCTAAAAAACGGAGAATGTTTAAATAGGGTAGAAAAGGTGGGAGGGTGTAGAGTATGGGAGTGGTCTGGTGACGTGGCGTCACCCAATCAGTTGGCAGGGTATAATGACGCTGATCGCGTCGTAAATGGGCACGGAATACAGGCGGAAATGCGTGTCCAGAGGCGGTCCTGTCCTCACATGACGACTATCGCGCCATGTAAGGGCATGAAGTCAGGGCGGAAGTAGAGTGGATAAAACGCCGTCGCCTGGAGGTCCGGAGGTGGGACTATAATGATGACGCGGGACGCGAAAGGACGTGCAGTAAGGACGGAAGTAAAGAGCCACTCTGCATGACGCCTATCGCGCCATGTAGGGGCATAAGGTAAGGGCGGAAGTGAAGTAAGTAAACGCCGCCGCCCGGAAGTTCGAAAATGGGGCTATGATGATGACGTGGACCGCGTCAACAAAAGGGCATAGGGTAAGGGCGGAAGTGAAGAACCACTTGAACATCGCCGTCAAGCAGCGGGTCAATGCGGTAGCATATCGACAAGGCCCCACACCGATCACATGTGTAACGGGCGGGGCAAATACAAGAATAGTCATCAAAGTGTGTAAACGCCACCACCCATAAGAACCAAGTGGGGAGCATTTGAGTGACACAAATAGCGTCACTCAAAAATGGAGGCGGGGGCGGGGTGTATAGTCACCACCGCACAGAGTCCTGACATGGCTATTATAGTCTACACTTAACATTGAAGATTGCGGCTCAAGCAATGTTAATAAAGAAAAAGAGAGGGGTCAAAAAGAGCGACCTGGACTGATACTAATACACCTTTGGGCAAGCGCTCCAGAGAGAGCTGAAAGGTATGGGGAAAAGCATCTATGTAAAGGATATGTAAAAATAAAAAATATATAAGTGTTCATGTACAGGGTCCCACATTTCTAATTAAAGATACGGGCCGACAGTGAGGTCCAAAAGGGAATGAAAAAGACAGAAGTTGTGTCAATTCATATCACCCTAACGACGCAAGTGTGGACCCAACAGCCGTCTGCACTGGAAAAGTGTGCGACGGCCGGGTCCAAGAGAAGCCGTCCCTTACAGCGAAGGGGCGGCTTGGGTGCGCCGGGCCAAGTAAGCACAGGGACGCCGGTGATCAAATCCATGCCAGGGGCGAAATGCCGGAAATGAGATGCACAGACAGGGGACTGATAAAGGAGATGAGATAAGCAGGGACAGCATTGTAATCCATATGAGAGGCACAGCAAAAAAAAAATAAAAAATTAAATTATATACAGTACAATATAATGCACATTTACACAATAAAAGTAGACAGCAAAAATATAAGACAATTAAAACATACAGAAAACAGCAGACCAGAGATATCCCTCAGTCCCCCTCCCAACCGCCCGAAGAAAAGCCCTCCAAGAAGGGCCTAAAGCTTATCTGTTCGTTAAGCCCCGGGGGGAGATTGGCCCCGAGCTCAGCAATCCAGCGGGTCTCATGCTGTAGTAGAATTTTATTCCAATCTCCACCTCTGGGGTTGGGATGAACCCTGTCAAGAATCAGGAACTTCACCCCAGGAAAGATTCCACCATGTGATAACAAGATATGGCGCCCCAATGGTAGGTCTGGATTGGCAGTGCGCATGGCATGTAAATGTCGGGAGGCCCTTTTGTGGAAGGGCAGTTTGGTTTTGCCGACATAAAACATGCCGCATTGACATGTCAGTAGGTACACCACACCGAGGGTTTTGCAGTTGGCAAAATGCCTCGGTCTGAGTAAGCGTTCGTTGGGTAAGGTGATTCTCTGGTCAACATTGATGTACCGACAAATGGAGCATCCTCCACATGTATAGGTACCCTTTCTTTTACAGGGATCACTTCTAAAACTCCCTTTAAACTCGCTGGTAACGAGCTGGTCTCCAAGGGAGCAGGCCCGACGATATGTAATTGCGGGCTCTTTAGAAACGAAAGGTCCCACATTAGGATCGATCAACAAAAGGTGCCAGAATCTTTTGAAGATTTCTCTCATCTTCTGGTGTTGGGAGTGGTATTTGGTAATTATTCTGGTACCGTCATTCGTATTGGTAGATTTTTTAGCTTGGCTTAGCAGTAACTGCCTAGAATGTCCATTGGCCCGTTGAAACGATTTTTTGAGGCATTTGGCGGAGTAGCCTCTTTGTCGGAGTCTTTCCTTAAGGGCTGCTGCCTCTAGTAAAAATGTTTCTTGGGAGGAGCAGTTGCGTTTCAAACGCAAATATTGGCTATAGGGTATTGATTTGATTAGTGGAGCAGGGTGGGCGCTGGTGGCGTGTAGGACTGTATTCCCTGCTGTTGGTTTCCTGAATAAACCTGTAGACAGGGATCCATCTGGATTCTTTGATAGTATTACATCAAGAAAGGTGATTTGTGTATTGCTGAATGTCATCGTGAAATTCAAGTTGGATTTGTTGGAGTTCATGATAGACATAAAAGAATTGAGATCATCAATGGACCCCTCCCAAATCATAAGGACATCATCTATATATCGTGACCAGGCCATAACTTGGTGGATGAACGGTTGGATGGGAATACTGGTCAGGAAGGCCCTTTCCCACTCCCCCAGGTACAGGTTGGCATACGATGGGGCACAAGAAGTCCCCATCGCAACCCCCTGTACCTGGAGGAAGTGGGAGCCATCAAAGGAGAAAACCCCATGGTGAAGTATAAATTCAAGGGCCATGATGATAAATTCACCAAGTCTTCGATCGGTGTGGAAAAGGGGGAAAATGGCATCTCTGATTGCAGTTAAGCCTAAACAGTGTGGAATGGAGCTGTAAAGAGCTTCCACATCAATGGCCACCAATAATGCTCCCGGAGAGATACTAAGACATTCGATCTTCTGCAGAAGATGGATAGTATCCTTAATGTATGACGGCAAGTGTGCTACAAAGGGTTTAAGGTGTGAATCAACAAAAACACTAAGATTCTCTGTTAAGGCACCATTGCCCGACACTATAGGTCGCCCAGGGGGGTCTAACAGATCTTTGTGGACCTTGGGTAGACAGTAAAAGGTAGGTATTTTGGGGTATTTGGTGCGAACGAACTCCCAAGTGTCGTGATTTACTACACCCTGGGAGAAAGCTCCATCTACTAGAGCGTAGAACTCTGTCTCAAATTTACTGATAGTCGATTTAGAAATCGGTATATACCAGTCATTATTTGAAAGGATTTTTAGGCACATGGACCTATATTGGTCATTAGTCTGAATGACAATGTTACCCCCTTTGTCAGAGGGCTTGATAGTGAGCAAATGACACTCTTTGAGTTTATTCAAGGCCTCACTGAATTGGTAAGATTGTTGGTTGGTCTTACGTGGTTTGTGTAATTTTTTGATCTCTGCTGTGGTGAGTGCTACAAAAGCCGCTAAATTGGGATTAATCTGTAAAGATGGAAATTTATCCGACTTATTTTTTAGCAGAACGACTGGTTTTTCAGGCGTATCAGAGTTCATGGGCTCAGGAGGCAGGTCATTACAGTCCAATATTTCATTGAAATCAGACGAATCTACTTCATCGCAGAGCGATAAAAGTAGATCAACATCTGCATTATGTTGTTGTATAGAAGATTTGTAAGTTTCAATCTTAGGTTTAGAGTATAAGCTTTTTAGTAGCAATTTTCTAGCAAACAGGTGGATGTCCTTTGTGATTTCAAAGGTGTCAGGATATGCCTCTGGACAAAATGTTAGACCTTTGGTAAGTAAGATTTTTTCACCTGACGAAAGTTCATAGTTGGAAAGATTAATAATGTCAAGACATGGTGGAATCTTTCCTGGGGTGAAGTTCCTGATTCTTGACAGGGTTCATCCCAACCCCAGAGGTGGAGATTGGAATAAAATTCTACTACAGCATGAGACCCTGCTTATCTCATCTCCTTTATCAGTCCCCTGTCTGTGCATCTCATTTCCGGCATTTCGCCCCTGGCATGGATTTGATCACCGGCGTCCCTGTGCTTACTTGGCCCGGCGCACCCAAGCCGCCCCTTCGCTGTAAGGGACGGCTTCTCTTGGACCCGGCCGTCGCACACTTCTCCAGTGCAGACGGCTGTTGGGTCCACACTTGCGTCGTTAGGGTGATATGAATTGACACAACTTCTGTCTTTTTCATTCCCTTTTGGACCTCACTGTCGGCCCGTATCTTTAATTAGAAATGTGGGACCCTGTACATGAACACTTATATATTTTTATTTTTACATATCCTTTACATAGATGCTTTTCCCCATACCTTTCAGCTCTCTCTGGAGCGCTTGCCCAAAGGTGTATTAGTATCAGTCCAGGTCGCTCTTTTTGACCCCTCTCTTTTTCTTTATTAACATTGCTTGAGCCGCAATCTTCAATGTTAAGTGTAGACTATAATAGCCATGTCAGGACTCTGTGCGGTGGTGACTATACACCCCGCCCCCGCCTCCATTTTTGAGTGACGCTATTTGTGTCACTCAAATGCTCCCCACTTGGTTCTTATGGGTGGTGGCGTTTACACACTTTGATGACTATTCTTGTATTTGCCCCGCCCGTTACACATGTGATCGGTGTGGGGCCTTGTCGATATGCTACCGCATTGACCCGCTGCTTGACGGCGATGTTCAAGTGGTTCTTCACTTCCGCCCTTACCCTATGCCCTTTCGTTGACGCGGTCCACGTCATCATCATAGCCCCATTTTCGAACTTCCGGGCGGCGGCGTTTACTTACTTCACTTCCGCCCTTACCTTATGCCCCTACATGGCGCGATAGGCGTCATGCAGAGTGGCTCTTTACTTCCGTCCTTACTGCACGTCCTTTCGCGTCCCGCGTCATCATTATAGTCCCACCTCCGGACCTCCAGGCGACGGCGTTTTATCCACTCTACTTCCGCCCTGACTTCATGCCCTTACATGGCGCGATAGTCGTCATGTGAGGACAGGACCGCCTCTGGACACGCATTTCCGCCTGTATTCCGTGCCCATTTACGACGCGATCAGCGTCATTATACCCTGCCAACTTATTGGGTGACGCCACGTCACCAGACCACTCCCATACTCTACACCCTCCCACCTTTTCTACCCTATTTAAACATTCTCCGTTTTTTAGCAGCCTGACATGGCTGAATGCTGCGATACCGCTCGTGTCTACACTTATATGTAAGTACTCGGATCTGGGTCTATAAATGTTGTTTTCCTGGACCCAACCTTGACTTTTCACTGACTAGTTTATATGTTATTTTACACAGATTGTCAGTGATTCTATCTGCTTACAACTGCTCAGATGCTACCTTATTGATACTATTCAATAATTTTGGTATGTGTTTTCTGATATGCCATTTTCCTTTGGTGCTTTTATTTGACTTTAATTAGACATTATGACCATAACATATACATTTAGACACCTTCTTATGTATACTATTAATTATTTATTTTTAGGATAGTATACATTTTGCGACAGTTCCTTGTGGTCCTAATATGGCCATATAAAGCACAGTATTCCGGTCTTCTCTTTTTTCCACTCCATCTCGGAAATCTCCATGCCATGGTTGATATATGCCTCGAATGACCTGCAATTTTAAACTATTTTGATCGGTACGTGTTTGATTTATTGCACCTATATATGTATTTTGTTTTTGTTTATGCTTTACTAGTTTTTTCTTATAATGTTTTTTTGAACAAATTTACTAGATCTCACACTGCCTTCGGCCCCTGAAGAAGGGAAAACCCGAAACGCGTTGGGCCTGGTACTCATTTTGTGGATCATTCAAATTGTATATTTATTTGTTCTTTTCATTTTTATATTTATGTGTCCCTGGACACTTTGTTATTTATTAATAAAACTTTATAATTTTGTATAAAACATTCTAAAAAACCTTTGTTGCCTTCAAAGCCCCACTTCGGGGGATCCCTCGAATTTTTCTTTGTAACTGGTTGGCCCATTCCATGTGGGAGTCCACAGCCTTCTTCTTGGATTCCCGGAAGCGGCGGCGGTAGGTTTCTGGAGTTACGGCATATCGGGTTAACAGCGCCTTTTTCACTTGCTGATATTGTAAAATATCCTCTGGAGCAAGAGCCCGAAAAGCTTCATTGGCTTTGCCCGACAATTTTCCAGCCAAAATAGTGACCCATTGGTCTGGTGGTACCTGGTGTAGTGAGCACTGCCTCTCAAAATCCGCCAAATATCCATCTATTTCCTCCTCACTTTCTACAAAAGCTTTAAATGCAGTGAACGGTATTTTCTTTCCTGTAGCAGCGGGTGGGGAAGTAGGAGCTGCGTGTGTAATGGGCTGTCTAGCTCTTACCAGTTCCAGTTCTTGTCCCCTCTTGGTTTGAATCTCTTCTCTTGCTTCCCGGAACAGCTGGTTTATTAGTTCCGTGGATGTTTCTGGATACAAGGATAATCTCCGCTGTACAATATCCGTAATTACATCTTCCTCGCTGACAGGTGCTAGAGGCTCCGCTCCTTCCATGGATCCATCCATTTGGTCCAGCTCCAGCAGATCCGCTATCATCTCCCTCCGTGGTCTGTTACTGGCACTCCTACCACGACTCTCCAATAAAACTTTTAGTGTGGTTCTTTTCAGCCTGGCAAACTGAGACTCCATTCAGAACTTGCTCCTTGGATAAAAGGACCATCCCACTGCTGCCAACCAATGTAACGGCTACCCAAGTAGGGAGAGGGTATCAGCCGCTGACGACGTCCTTTTCCCTGGCAAGTTGCTATATAAGTAAGTCCAGTATAAGCCCATCCACGAGATCCAGAGGGAGAGTTAGGTCCAGTTGTAAGAGGCACAGAATAAATCCCATTGCATTCCCTTCCATAAACGAGACAGGCTACGTTTGAAGGGTCCAGTAGACTAACTTTAATGGTACATTTCTTGGTTTATATCTTAGTTACAAACTTGTGAATAATCAAGGAACAATGGAACTCTCCGCCCCCTCCCTCCACAGGGGGGGCCTCAAGTTAGACACACTGTCACCAGGCTAAAGAAGCCACATTCCTTTCTCAAATACAATTCAATCACAGATAATCCCCTCCGTAGCTAAACATTTCGGCTCCGCAAAGCCTGACAGTTCTTCTGAACATAAGTGACATGCTATTTCAATACAACTGGCCGGATACTGCTAATTTGGAATACAATATACAATCTCTTAAGGATAAACACAGGTCTTTCACACACACAATAGATCAATTAACCTTTGGGAATAGAGAGGTGAATTAGCATACTAAAGAGAGGTTTCCAGAGACAGGCTGATTCAGTTCTAATCTACATCTTTACAGACAGAGGATGTTCACACCTCATAATATACCACTGCATGATTATTATAGATGTACAGGCAGAATACATAGTTCCGTTACAGTCCTTACCCCATTGTCCCTCCCCTCTCGTCCCTGAATAAACCCTGTCTGATCGGGGTGGATCAGCCCCGCCATCTCACATTTTATTCTCTCGGCCAATATCTTTGCGAACAGTTTTAAATCTGTGTTTAACAGAGATATTGGCCGAAAGCTCGAGCAAACCCTGGAATCCTTGCCTTCCTTCGGAATGACAGTTATTATTGCCTCGACGGCTTCTTTACTCAGGGTATAGTCCTTTCCTAGGCCGTTAAAATATTGACAGAGTCGAGGTATGAGAATATCTTTACATTTTTTATAATAGAGTACAGTAAAGCCATCGGGCCCAGGGCTTTTCCCTATTGCTGTACCCGATAACGCTAGTTGTACTTCCCTTTCTGTAATCGGCCTATCCATAGTTGAGGCATCTGTTGGTTTCACTGATGGGAGTCTCGCCCCCTGCAGGAAATCTGAGGTTTTAGTTCTTTTCTCCTCATTTTCCCAGTTTTTCTGTTTAACTGCATATAAATTTTCATAATACGCTCGGAACGTTTCAGCTATATCTTTTGTTTTATACACCTCCTCTCCTTGTTCGTTTTTAATTTTTCCTATATAGTTTCTTCCTTTCTTTTTCTGGACCGACTTTGCCAGATGTTTGCTGGTTTTGTTGCCTGCCATGTATCTATCTTTTGCAATTATCTGTAGATCTCTTTTAGTTTCTTGGAATAGCAGATTTTTAAGTTTGTTACGTTTATTGACTAATTCTTGATATAGATCTTGTTGCTGGGTTCCTCTTTTATGTTTTTGTTCTAGCTTATCTATCTCCTTGATTATTTTCTCTTTTTGAAGCCGATTCTCTTTTTTCTTTCTTGCTCCCTCTGATATCAACGTCCCTCTAATTAAGGCCTTGTGGGCATCCCATAACGTGGCTTTAGATATGTCACTTGTATCATTTATTTTGAAGTATTCTTCTAGCTCCTTTTGAACCCTGATTAGGTTATTTGCGTCCTTTAATAATTCCTCGTTAAGTCTCCAGATTTGGGGTGGCCTCGGGTTACCTGAAACATTAAAGGACACGCTGATTGGGGCATGATCTGGTATAGTCATGGGTTCTATTGTCGCATTCACCACCTCCTCCAATAGATAGTGATCGACAAGGATATTGTCGATACGGGAATAGCACCCATGAACAGGAGAATAGAAGGTATAATCCAGCGTTGCCGGGTTTAGCACGCGCCAAGCGTCTACCAATTGACTACTATGCAGATTGTTTTTTAGTTTTCTTAGTTGTTTTATATTAGTCCCTGCTGTCTGGGTTGTCTTATCTACCTTTGGGTCCATGCACAAGTTAAAGTCTCCTCCCAGGATAACCCTACCTTTTTTAAAGTCCCTTATCTTTCCTAAGATGTTAATTAAGAATTTTATCTGTTGATTATTAGGTGCGTAGATGTTTACTAGGGTGCATTCTGTCTCTTCTAATTTCCCTTTTAGTATGAGGAATCTCCCCTCGGGATCTGTCAATCTATCGATCAACTGGAATCTCACTCCTCTGGCGAACCCGATAGCTACTCCACTTGCGCGTTTTGAGACAGTGTCCCCATAGTACCATACAGGGAAATCTATTGAATTTAATTTCACGTTTGAGTCCAAGGTGAGGTGGGTCTCCTGTAAATATGCTATATCAGTTTTAATTCTCTTCAATTCCTTTAAAACTTTGTGTCTCTTTGTGGGACTATTTAAACCTTTTACATTATATGATGCGCATTTTATTGTCGGCATTATCTGGTATTGGAAATCCTCCTCTCTGATTTAAGTTTTAACCTCAGCCTGATTTCATATACTTTCTCTATCAGTCCTTTTGGTGTGGTGTATCTCCCTCCCCTCCATCCCCTTCCCTTTGCCCACCCCCTCTCCCCCCTCCTCCCTCCTCCCCCCGAGTAAACCCCCCTCTTCTCCCCCCCTCCCTCACCCCTACTCCCACACCCTCACCCCCTCCCCTCCCCCCCACCCTAATGGTCGATATATAGACCTCTGACCCAATATTTCCCTTGGATCAGTACCCCAATAGGTGGGATGGGACCTGTTTTCCTATCCCCCTTCTAAGCTTAGATGGGGGAATAATTCTTCATCCTTCCTCCTATGTCTGGCTCTCCTATTTGTTTTACCTCCCCCCCCTCTTCCTCCGTCGCCCCCTTGGCAGTCTCTTCCTGTCTAGGCCCATCCTGGAAGTTCGGGTATCTGCAGATCTAGCCGATTACAAAAATCCCTCAGGTCTTCGGGAAATCTTAAGATTGCGGATTTCCCATCTTTTGATCCTACTAGACATGCTGGAAATCTCCAGTTGTACTTAATTTTTTATTCCACGAGTTGTTCCAATAGTGGTTTTAAGAGTCTTCTTCTGGCCAGGGTTTCTGCGGCTAAGTCTGCAAAAATCTGGATACTAGCCCCTCCATAAGTGGGGGGGGGGGTGACCTCTTAATTTCCTCCAGATCTCGTCTTTGTCTTCAAACATATGGAACCTCACAATAATATCTCGGGGCCGTTCTGTTTCTGATCTATTCGATCTTCCTATTCGATGTACTCTCTCTATTTTGATCGGGTCTTCAAGGGGTTTTCCCAGGATTGGATTAAATATTGTCCTCATTTTTTCCTTCAGATCTTCTCCTTTTTCTTCCGGGACTGACCTAATTCTTAGGTTTAGTCTCCTGGATCTATTTTCCTGGTCTTCTAATTTATATAGTATGTTTCTCTGTTGTAGTCGGGCCAGGTCTACTTGTTCTCTGAGGGTATTTAATTCTTGTTTTTGTATCTCTGGTTGCTCTTCCAGGGCCTCCACCCTAGATAGAAAGTGACCAAAATCTGTCCTTATACTGTGTATTTCATCTTTGATTGCGTTTTCGAGTCGCATCAACATCCTTTCCATATCTCCCATAGTTGGGATGTGTTCCTCAGATCTCCGCTCCTCTCTTCTGCCACTCTCTGCCATGTCCTCATTGGTCCCTTCTTCTCTAGTGTCCTCCGGTGTACCCCTTTGCTTTGGACTTAGGGATTTTTTCCCGTCCATTTTTTTATCTGTTTTCTCTTGTAGGGGCTTTGGTGATTTAGACATATATTGTCTGATTGTACTTGTTGAGGCCACGCTGACAGGGTTTTTTGGGGCTCCCCCTTTTGTTGATCTGCTTGTCATCCTGGACATAGTATCCTTCACTTTTCTGATTCTCTTCCCCAGGTTGACTGCTTGATGACCTCCTTTCTATCTCCTGATCCAAGTTTCTCTCCTTCTCTTCCTTCGCTCCCCTCCCTACTATGATGGTGGTTGCTGGTATGGCTAAGTGAAGTGGGGGTATCACTCGCCTCTTACCCCTGGGGGGGGGGGTTTCCCTCTTATCCAGTCGGTCCTCTCATATGTTTCGGGAAAGAGGTTTTATTCTTCTCCAATGGGAAACAAAACAGAAGAAGGCAGCAACAGTGGAAGAGGAGAAATTGAGAACAAGAGGGGGTGTGTGCCCTCCTCTCAAGAGAGACCCTAGTTGCAGCTTGGATATCTTTTAATATCTTTTGATATTTAGGGTTTTTGGTGGGGTGGTTTTTGCCTTCTTCCTCCCTCCTCTCCCCCTTCAGTCCTCTGCCCCAGTAGATCTGAGATTTTATCTCTGGTTCCCTCATCCAGGGCTAGAATATTGACCCCCTCATAGGTGCATATACCGTGGTACATATATTTATGCTACAAGTACTTCGGGTAAGTGAAAGTCTTTTATATGTACCCGTCTATCGTCTCCATGGACAATTTCTTTTTCTATTTCACCGACTGCTGTTTAAATCTCACATTACTCCAGGATCATTGCTTTATCATTGTAGGGGGTTCCCTGGAGCATTTATAAGTGGTTTATGTTAATTTTAAGAGGGTACCGTTGACTGTGTGGGGAAAGGAAAACATTTACTGGTAGACGCCCCAGTACCTTTTTTTCCTTCCACTCCCACTCCTTACTAGGGAAAAAGGGAAGGGGGGGGAGCCTCCGTACACCTCCTCCCAGACCCAGGAGAGAAAAAATATATATTACAGTAAAGTGGTCCCCCTTCCAGGAAGATTATCCAGGTTCTGTGTTGTTATAGTCAGTCGTTTATTTATTCACGCTACCCCCTTGTAGAAAAAGTCTTTTTACCACCAGTTGTATAAAAGAAAAGAGAACGAACACCAATATTTCTCTCTCTTTGAAATTTTAGGAATATACAACAATCTTCAGATCAGCATGCTGTTTATATTTCTCTGAGATTTTTCCCGTTGTTCACAGAATATATTCATCTATGCAGATGGTTATGTAGGTAATTAGTAGTAGCAGTGAGTCTGGGTTAAAGACATCTTCCAGATGGATTTATACGTTCAATATAGAGCTATAGAGTACGATAGGGAACAGTACCTTCAGGATCTGCTTCTATACTACCTGTAGCTTCCAGAGGGCCCTGTTCCATGTTCTGGACGTGGAGGTCCGGTGGTCAGCTTAACTGAGGAGGAGGGGGGGGGTAGGCAACGGATGGTAGTCCGGGTCGGGGGACGGGGGGACGCGGCTTTCCTGTCTCCGAACGCCGGCTTAGCCCTCTTCCTCTCCAGGCTCGCTGCGGGATGTCTCCCGGTCAGTTTCCCGGTCCCCATTCGCTGCGTTGGGGTTCTACTGCATCGAGGGTTCCTGGGCGTGCAGCGTGTAGCGTCTCCTCCGTCCCAGCCAGCCATCAACCGCGTCTCATGGTCCCTCCCACCTACGGCGCGTCACGTCTTCACGTGCACGCAACCAATATACATTTAATATACCTCTGATGCAGAAAAATACAAGCTTTCTTTAATTTTGAGGACAAGGCCTTACCTTAGCACTTGCTTAATTTCTTAGAAAGCTTCAGAGACTCCTTGGTATACAGACAGAGGAACCAGTAAGACACTGGAAAGAGTTTACCAGCTGACCTCATTAGCACACACCCTTCACCAATCAACTGAGGCTGGCCATACATGTTCAATTTTCTTGTACAATTTTCTTTTAGATTTACCAAAAACCATATAATATGAGGTCAAAATAAACAACACTTTCAATTGTATGCAATAAGGCAGGCCCTTGCACTACATAGTTGAAGGTAAATCTAAAGAAAATTGTACAGAAAATTGCACAGAAAATTGTATCATGTATGGCCAGCCTAAGTTTTCACAGCATCCCCAGCAGATCTCCATGGGAAAGCAACTATATATTGTTGATTAGGTAAACATTTTATGAATGCAATATTCACATTCCCCTTGCCCCTTTACCTTTCTGTTAACCTAAGACCACAAAGAGATTTACTTACAGAAAGACAGTATAAAAGCAAACAGCTTCTGCTTTGCTCGCTCTTTAGAAACTCACAATACTCTGTGACACCTCCAGTTTGTCATAAACACAGACCCTGAAATAAATGTTTACTTGTAACATAAAGACATGAAACAAAAAAATATAAAATATATTAAAAATAGTAAAAAAAAAAAAAATCAAATGTATAAAACAGTATTTTAGTATGTGTAAACTAAAAATAAAATAATAAATAAATATATATATATATATATATATATATATATATATATATATATATATATATATATACACACACATATACACACATACATTTACATATACTGTGTGTGTGTGTGTGTGTATATATATATATATATATATATATATATATTTTTTTTTTTAAGTTTACACATATTAAAATATTTGCATGACCCGTTGCAAGCAGTGATAGTGTTTATATTGGGTGCATCCCAAGCCAGGAGAAGGTGAGCAACAAATCAGCCAACAATGAGAGGTATCTATTACAGATTTATTTTTCAACTTGTTTCTGTTATTTATTTAGTAATTCCTAAATGTAGATTAATACAATGTTAGATGATAAACCCAAAACATTTTCAAGGCTTTAGTGCAACCATATGTGATGCATGATACTTACTAAAGTAATACTTTTTCATTTTCCAAGTTATAAGCTTTAAATCTAGTGCTTGTAGATTTATTGTAATGGGTACACAGTGTAATAAAGATAGCTTTCATCAACATTTATGTTATCAAAAAGTATTGTAAGCATGTGTATCTTGGACATGTTCGCAGAGAAGAAGATTCAAAACACTTTCTAACGTCAATAAATTCTGTACAGGCATTTAGAGGTTGTAAAATTATAGCTAATGGCAATTTTTCAAAGAATACAAAGAGACATATAAAGACCAACCACATGCCAGGCACCGCACTACCAGTAACTCGGCTATAGAAAAAAAGGACAAAAAAAAAAGCCAGAGTATTGTGCTATCTTCTTATATCCCTTAAAATCCTTATTAGTAAGATCTCTCTGCCCAAGTTCCTGGCTAGACTCCTCCTGTTGCAATGTGCGTTATATAAGAATAAATTACAAATCCAGCAAAGAAATTAGGGCCTATGGTAAAGGCTGCAACTAGGGTTGAGTGATCCTGAACTGTAAAGTTTGGGTTCGTACCGAACTTTGGCCCAGATTCACAGAGCGATTACGCCTGCGTAACAGGAGATGCACGGCGTAAGTCTAAATGTGCGCGTGCGTTTCGATGCACCGCATTCCCAGAACGAGATACGCAAGAAATTTACTTTTTTTTGTCCAGCGTAATTTCGATAGACAGGCGCATCTGTCCGCGCAAAACTGCGCTAGACACACCATTGATTTGCTAGTCGAATATGCTAATGAGGGACTTACAGGGATCCACAAAAGAACGTTGGTGCAGCGCAGGCTACGCGGTGTGCGCAACAGCAAAATGTCCTGTCTAAAAATAGACCATATAAAAGCTGGTCTAAAATTAGAAAAATCGTCTACATGTCAGAGAAAGCAACACCGTTAGTGAGGAGCTCAGCAGTCACACATGTTGCACAACAATCTGTATGCCAACATGCCAGGGGCATCGTCGCGCATAGCTATACTACTGACTTTAGATGAGCAAAGAAGGAGGAGGGCACGGAGGATGGCACGGGAGAGGATATACCACACACGCATAGACCTGTTTGGCATGAGTGATTGTGAGGTGTATCGCATCTTCAGATTCACCCCTCATGCCATCCTGGAATTAACCACAACCCTGCAGGAGGACATCACCAGCCGAACACAACGCTCACATGCAGTGCAGCCACTGGTCAAGGTCCTGGCAACACTCCATTTCCTTGCCAGTGGCTCTTTTCAGCCTACAAGTGGAGTGGTGGCTGGGATGTCACAATCCTCCATGAGCAGATGTGTGCACCAGGTTGTCCCTGCAATCCTCAGACGCATGACCAACCAAATCATCAAACCCACCACTGAGGACCTGCGGCTGAAGGCAATGACAGATTTCTACAGAATTGCCAGATTCCCACGCACCGTGGGGGCCATTGATTGCACACATGTGGCACTCCAGCCCCCCCAGGAGACAGAGCACATGTACCGCAATCGGAAGCATTGGCATTCCATCAACGTACAGGTGATAGTCGATGCCCAAGGCCTCATATGGCACGTCCGTGCCAAACACCCCGGATCCAGCCATGACAGCTACATATACAATCAAAGCCCCATCCGAATGGAATTCGATCAGAACGTGTATGGGGCCACCTGGCTGGTTGGTGAGTGACATGGGTGGCAGGCATGACTGTACCCCCCCATGATGCACACATCACAAGGGGCACATGCATGACTAACATCCTCCTGTCTTTTCCCTTACAGGTGACTCTGCATATCCACTGGGACCCCATCTCATGACTCCTTTCCGGAACCCCCAAACCCCAGGAGAGGAAAGATACAATAAAGCCCACGCCCAAACACGTGCAGTGGTGGAGCGCACCTTTGGCCTCCTGAAGTTTCCGATGCCTGGATAAGTCTGGGGGGACCCTGTTGTATTCCCCAAACTTTGTGTGCCATATCATCGGTGCCTGTTGCCTGCTGCACAACTTCGCAGTGAGAAAGGGTCTGCAGATTGACCTACGTGATGACCTGACCCCTGAACCAGACAACCCCCCCCCTAAGCGAGGATACCCCGTCTTCTGAGGGAAGAGCAGCCAGGAGACAGCTCACATTGGGCATCTTTGCACGTTAAACACACACATTAATCATGGCACAATGAGAATGCATGCATGCACTGTGGTCCCTAGCACAGACACATCACATCCTCATCAAATTGGATTGGCACCAGTCCACCATGCAGGACTTGTGAGCAGCAACGCCACGCCAAGGCTCCAATTATGTCACTGTACATTCATACACCATTCACCAGGGGGAACCCTTCTCCACCAAAATTGAGGGTGACACCCCTTTTCCGGCAGGAATGTCACCCCCACATTCAAACAGCATTCACAACCCAAAAAAAAAAAAAAACAGCAAAAGCAAAAAAATTCCAGAAAAAAAAAAGGCCCCAAAAAAAAGGGGAAAAACAAATTAGTGCCCTTGACGTGAGCCACGCCTGGGGCGCCCCCGGCCACGGCTCCTCTGGGGAGACTCATGGGGGAGGGGGTAAACCGGGGAAGGAGGAGCAGCCCCTGGTCTCTGTCCACCTGGCGGCCTGCCCTCCAAGGCCACGGCTATTCTGTCCAGGGCAGCACCTAGTGTTGCCGTGTTGGCCTGGATAGCCTGGGTAAGGGCCCTCACATCATGCCCAACGCCTGCTGATGTAGTCTGCAGCTCGTTAAGGCAGTTTGTGAAAGCCCGGGAGTGGCAGTCCAGGTTCCCAAGCGTATCCTTGATGGAGGACAGGCTCTCCTCCATCCGCCCCAAGGTCTGGCTAACCTGTCCCAGATGGCGGGTCTGGAGGAACTGGTCCCTTCTCAGAGTGGCGGGCAGGAGATCGGCCACCCCCCTGGTCTTCTGGGTCGCCTTCCTGCCTTCAGCTGATGCTTGTGGCCGGGGAGAAGGGGAGCCCCTTGGGAGGGGAGACATGTTGGGGGAGGAGGGGGGGGGCTCCCCCTTAGGGAGGGCTGGCTGCTGCCAGCCAGAGGGGAAGAGTCCTCCAAAAACAATAGTCCAGTGCCTGACATGGACTCCTCCTCCTCCTGAAACTCCTCCTCCTCCTCTTCAACCTCCTCCGCGGACTCCGGCCTTGTCGGGGGGGCCTCATTAGGCTGCTGTCCTGGGGATGGTGTGGTCAGGCCAGATGGCCCAGCACCCTCCTGCACATCTGTGGATGACACAAAACATTCACAGGTTGGAGGATCCACACACTTGCCACATATTCCCTTTCACCCCCTCCCCCACACATGCTACACACCTGATAGAAAAAAAAACCTTACCTGGCATCACGCCTTCATGACTTAAGTCATAGCCGGGCAGGCCCTCCACTTCTTGCCTATGAAAGGTCTGGGCCACCGCACGCTCCTCCGCTGTCAGCCTAACACGGCATGGTGGGCCCCCTCCTGTGACCCTGGCATGGGCAAGCATTTTGGCCAGCTTCTTTTTGACCAGACGCCGGAGGTCATTTATCTTTTTCTCAATCCCAGACCGGTTCCGTGTCTCCCACTCCCCCGCTGAATTCACCTGGTCAGTGATCATGTCCAAAATCTCTCTCCTCCTGGCCGGGGTGGTGTTGGCACTGTCCGGGCCATGGAGGAAACGCCCATAGTCGGAAATGGCCCGGGCAAGAATTTGTTTCTCCCTCAAAGAAAATTTTTATTTCCTCTTCCTCTCTGTCATACTCTGACCAAAAATCACTCCCAAAAACAAGCACGACCAATCAAGCAAGAAAACAAACAAACAAACAGAAAACTATCAAACAAAAAGTCTCACAAACACTTAGCAAAAATCACTTTCAAATATCTTCTAACAAACACAAGATCACACAGTACACAAATCTGACAAATACAAATCACAACGCAACTAACAACGGAACAAAAGCACTTTGCTATATAGGAAGGGAAACAAAGGGATGTACTTTTGCAATGGAAGTGCGTTTGTGTCTGTCTATTTATGCTGTCTGCCCTAGTCCATTTCCAATTTCACTGATTGCGCCGTTCCCGAGTTGTGAGCATGCGCACAGAGGTGCTGACATGGTCTGCTTCAAGCGCGCATGCGCGAGCCGGCCAGCCCTTCATTTGCATGGGGTCACGGCTCATTTCAATGTAACACGCCCACGTCCTTCCCAATTTGTATTACTCCGCCTTACGCCTCTGAAATAACGTTACGCATGCACAATTTTCTGCGTAAAAGCGACGAGAATAGGGTGATTGCACGGCTACATTGCGCAAGTCTAACGTAAAGGCGGTGCGCTACGCTGGTCCAATAATGCGCAGATGTACCTGAATCTGGCCCTTTGTTTTTTTTGGACCCGAACCCGAATAATTTGCTGAAAGTTCGGGTTCGGGTTTGGAGTTCGGCTATGTAACGGTGCGCTGCACGGCAGCCAATCGCCATTTGTTTTACTAGAAGTGACCTAGAAGCCATCACAGCCATGCCTACTAATGGCATGGCTGTGATTGGCCAGTGCAGCACATGACCGAGCATGTGACCCAGCCTCTATAAAAGCTAGAGGCACACAGCACAGCTCATCACTCTGCTTTAGCTAGGGTAGGGAAAGGCTGCTGCTGCTCTCAGGGACAGATTTAGATAGGATTGATAGGATTGTGCTGCTTCATAAATCGAATTACAATACTCAGCGATCTACATAGCATTAGCTACTGTAGGGAAAGGTTCCTGATGTTCTTAAAGGGAGAGAATTAGATAGAAGTCTGTCCTACTTCACAAATCTAATTGCAGCTGCACTGCATATTTTCCTGTCAGATACTCTGCATTAGATAATTTAGGGTGAAGGTTCCTGATTGTGCTTATAGGCAGAGAAATATTTAGGAGTCAGTTCTACTTCACAAACCTAATTGCAGCTGCACTGCATATGTTGCTGTCCGATACTCTGCATATTGCACCAGCATTGCATATGTTCCTGTGACATACTCTGCATATTGCACCAGCATTGCATATGTTCCTGTCAGATACTCTGCATATTGCACCAGCATTGCATATGGTCCTGTGAGATACTCTGCATATTGCACCAGCATTGCATATGTTCCTCTCAGATACTCTGCATATTGCAACAGCATTGCATATGTTCCTGTAACATACTCTGCATTAGCTACTGTAGGGAAGGGTTCCTGATTGTGCTTTTAGGGAGATAATTAGTTAGGAGTTAGTCCTACTTCACAAATCTAATTGCACCAGAATAGTGTCCCATCATTGGTATCATTGGCAGGAATAGTGTCCCATAATTTGTGTCAGTGGGAGAAACAGTGCCCATAATTGGTATCATTGGGAGGAATAGTGCCCCATCATTTGTGTCAGTGGGAGAAATAGTGCCCCATCATTGGTATCAGTGGGAGGAATAGTGTCCCATCATTGGTATCAGTGGGAGTCATAGTGTCCCATCATTTGTGTCAGTGGGAGAAATAGTGCCCCATCATTGGTATCATTGGGAGGAATGGTGTCCCATCATTTGTGTCAGTGGGAGAAATAGTGCCCCATCATTGGTATCATTGGGAGGAATAGTGCCCCATCATTTGTGTCAGTGGGAGAAATAGTGCCGCATCATTGGTATCAGTGGGAAGAATAGTGTCCCATCATTGGTATCAGTGGGAGTCATCGTGTCCCATAATTTGTGTCAGTGGGAGAAATAGTGCCCATCATTGGTATCATTGGGAGGAATAGTGCCCCATCATTTGTGTCAGTGGGAGAAATAGTGCCCCATCATTGGTATCAGTGGGAGGAATAGTGCCCCATCATTTGTGTCAGTGGGAGAAATAGTGCCGCATCATTGGTATCAGTGGGAAGAATAGTGTCCCATCATTGGTATCAGTGGGAGTCATAGTGTCCCATAATTTGTGTCAGTGGGAGAAATAGTGCCCATCATTGGTATCATTGGGAGGAATAGTGCCCCATCATTTGTGTCAGTGGGAGAAATAGTGCCCCATCATTGGTATCAGTGGGAGTCATAGTGTCCCATCATTTGTGTCAGTGGGAGAAATAGTGCCCCATCATTGGTATCATTGGGAGGAATGGTGTCCCATCATTTGTGTCAGTGGGAGAAATAGCGCCCCATCATTTGTATCATTGGGAGGAATAGTGCCCCATCATTTGTGTCAGTGGGAGAAATAGTGCCGCATCATTGGTATCAGTGGGAGGAATAGTGTCCCATCATTGGTATCAGTGGGAGTCATAGTGTCCCATAATTTGTGTCAGTCGGAGAAATAGTGCCCCATCATTGGTATCATTGGGAGGAATAGTGTCCCATCACTGGTATCATTGGGAGGAATAGTGCCCCATCATTTTTTTTATGTATTTTATGTTATTTTAAGTTATTTCCCTATCCACATTTGATTGCAGAGTACTTGCCATGCTCTTACCAACATGTTGCTGCCATTTGCAGCCCTCTAGCCCTTTTCTCTTAGTTTTTTAGAAACATTTTAGTAGTCAAAAATTTGGGCCCCCATTGACTGACTTTTTTCCGAAGTTCGGTCGAACCCGAACATCCAGGTGTCCGCTCAACTCTAGCTGCAACAGATGTGCAGACCTTTGAATTCAGGTGCTCATCATCATCGTAGGTCTCCTAGTAGAGAAAAGGGGAAATGTATTTAGTTTTGTTTGATATGCGCCACCCTTCCATGTACCTCTTGCTGGGAAGGCCAGTTATAGGTGGTGCAGTGACCATTTGTTTGGAATACTGGTGAAGGGATGCACTGCACACCTTTGCTGCCATTGTACTATATGCTGGGTGTCCAGTGCGTCCCTGTGTCTTTAAAGTGGATGGCCCCTTAAAAAAAATATTAAAAGCCAGCAGCTACAAATACTGCAGCTGCTGACTTTTAATATTAGGACACTTACCTGTCCTGGAGTCCAGCGGCGTCCGCAACAGAGGATGAGCGATCGCTCGTCAGCCTGCTGCTCCCCCCTCCATCCACGGTGAGGGAACCAGGAAGTGAAGCGCTCTGGCTTCACTGCCCGGTTCCCTACGGCGCATGCCCGAGTCGCGCTGCGCCCGCCGATTGGCTCCCGCTGTGTGCTGGGAGTGGAGTGTTCCCAGCACACAACGGGAAAAACCCGTCTTTTGCCCGAGACTGCGGGCCGGAAGTGGGTGAAGATACCTGTCTTTAGATCTCCCCTGAAAGGTGTCAAATGTGACACCGGAGGGGGGGAGGGTTCCGATCAGCGGATCTTCACTTTAGGGTGGAGATCCGCTTTAAGGTGGGGTGGGCTCCCTCCAGGCTTACCTGCCCTCTATCTAGCCATTATTATGCATCTGCTCCCACTGTAGAGCCTCTCAAAAATATATATAGATAAGACCGCAGATAATACTGTGGGTATAGAATATGGGATTGTATGATAATTTTTGTGGTTGAACTAGATGGACTTGTGTCTTTTTTCAACCTGACTAACTATGTAAATATGTAAGTAATACTGGGGTGACATAAAGTAGCTCTGTAGCTTACACATATATTAGCAAATGTGTGCAAACGAAACCCCTGATTTAAATGCAAACTGTAGTGCTGCGTACACACGATCGGAAATTCCGACAAGAAAACCGTGGATTTTTTTCCGATTGAATTTTGGCTCAAGCTTGTGTTGCATACACACGGTCACACAAATGTCTGAAATTCTGATCGTCAAGAACACGGTGACGTACAACGAGCCAAGAAAAAAGTTTTTTTTTGTGCATCGGAATTGCATACGGAAAAATTAAGAACCAGCTCTCAAATTTTTGCTGTCGGAAATTCCGACAGAAAAAGTCCGGTGGGGCCTACACACGGTCGGAATTTTCGACCAAAAGCTCACATCGAACTTTTCTTGTCGGAAATTTCATTGTGTGTACGAGGCTTTAGGATAATTTGGTTGTTTGCAGGCTGGTTGGTGAGTTGAACTTTTTTTTTTTTTTTGGTTTCGTTTTTTTCCTGTAGCATTTGCCAGACAGTGAAAACTGTCTTTAGGTGGACTGCCATTTTAAGGCCACGTACACACGATCAGACCGGTCCGATGAAACTGGTCCGACGGACTGTTTTCATTGGACCAGGCTGAAGTGGTCTGATGGTCTGATGTGCGTACACACCATTGGACCAAAAATACGATCAGACCAGAACGCGGTGACGTAGAACACAACAACGTACTGAAAAAACAAAGTTGAATGCTTCCAAGCATGCGTAGACTTGATTCTGAGCATGCGCGGGTTTTTGGTCCGATGCTTTTGCATACTAACCATTGAATCTGTCCGGATTTTAAAGCAAGTTTTAAAAGTTTGGTCTGACGGACAACGGTCCGATAGGCCGTACACACCATCGAATTGGTCCGATGAAACTGGTCTACAAACCTCTGATCAAAGTACAAAAGTCACAATCAGAGGTCCTAATGCCCTGTACACACGATCGGTTTGTCTGATGAAAACGGACCGATGGACCGTTTTCATCAGGCGAACCGATCGTGTGTGGGCTCCATCATTTTTTTTTCCCATCGGTGAAAAAAAATAGAACCTGTTTTAAATTTTTCTTATGGTTAAAAAAACGATCGAAAAAAACATTGATCGTCTGTGGGAAAATCCATCGGTCAAAAATCCACACATGCTCAGAATCAAGTCGACGCATGCTCGGAAGCATTGAACTTCATTTTTCTCAGCACGTCGTTGTGTTTTACGTTACCACGTTGGACACAATAGGATTTTTAACCAATGGTGTGTCGGCAAGACTGATGAAAGTCAGCTTCATCGGATATCTGATGAAAAAATCCATCGGTCCGTTTTCATCAGACGAACCGATCTTGTGTACAGGGCATAAGAGTTATATGCATCTCCTGGTTCTGACTATTAGCACTTACATTCTGACAATTTGTTGTTATGGGTATTATCTTATCTCCTCCTGTACATAAGATTACTTGCTGCAAGTTTTCCTTGTTTTATGCAATAGGCTCCAGCACCACTCTGTAGAGGGGTTTACTATTACGATTATTTATTATTCAGTACAACATGTGTATTTTATATTTGAGGTTTTCCTTTATGATATAAGATATTGTAATGCTATTAGTCCTAGATTCCGCAAGAACAGGCATCTAGTTGTGTAATATGTAAAATTGTAAATGCCATAAGTTTATTTGAAAAAATCGAGTCCCAGGCATAATTATCTTAGGCCGCGTACACACGATCAGACCGGTCCAATGAAACTGGTCTGAAGACCAGTTTCATCGGACCAAATTGATCGTATGTACGGCCCATCGGACCGGTGTCCGTCGGACCAAAGTTTTAAAACTTGCTTTAAAATCTGTCCGACGGACACCTGTCTGTCGGACCAAAACAATGGTTAGTACACAAAAGCATCGGACCAAAAACCCGCGCATGCTCAGAATCAAGTCGACGCATGCTTGGAAGCATTGAACTTTGTTTTTTCAGCACGTCGTTGTGTTCTACGTCACCGCGTTCTGGCCCAGTTTCATTGGACCGGTCTGATCGTGTGTACGTGGCCTTAGGTGTGGTTCTTTCCTCGAGGTATCAAAGAATGGGTGCCAGTCACTCTAATTATGAGTAAACTTGAACAGGTTTATTTCAGACTGCAGCAGATAAAAAGGTGGATGAGGGGGAAATTAGGATACCCTGTTCCCCTGCCAGAACACAACAGCTCAGCGGGGGAGTTGAGGGGGTGTTGTACAAACATTGGGTCGTTACAGCTGGGTTGAATGGAAAAAAGCAATTGTGTGTACCAGGCTTTAAACATCAGACTAAGCTCTAATCCTTTTCTCTGACCTTCTGTTCCATAAGGATCCCTTCTCTTACAGACTGTGCTGGATGGATTCCCATGGGACTCTGGATTTTTGAAAATGATGTGCTAGAGGTAGCATCTTAATCATTTTGTGCCAAAACAGGAGAGCTGAAAAGGTTCATGAGTGGTATCTTCTAGTCAATCAGCATCTCTCTTGAGGGGGGGGCAGTTACAGTTGCTCTTCTAGGTTAGACACACAGCCCCTCAAGAGCCAGCATCTTCAAGAACCCTTGCCAGTACGGAAGATTCAGAGAAGATTCAGAGAGACAGCTTACGGCATCTTTTCATGCCTAAGCCCAAATAGAATAAAGTAGAACTAAAGGCATTTTCATTTTGGATAGAGTAAGGTAGGGTGATAGCCCCTGTCGGTTTTTGCCATTTGTGTCCAATAGGGAGATTTCTCTTCACTTCCTGTCCCATGGCCAAAACAGGAAGTGTGAGGAAATCTCTTTAAAGTTATGGGAAACCCTGTTTGTCACCAGGGTCCCTAAATTAGTGCCCCCTTTGGAAGATTTCTTCTATATTTGGAATTTTCTTTGGGGCCGCGTACACACGATGAGATATGTCTGCTCAAACTTGTCCGACGGACAGTTTAGAGCAGACATGTCTCATCAGATTTTGGTCCGATGGCATGTACACACCATCGGATCAAAATCCCCGCCAGCAGACAGCGCGGTTGACGCCGCCACGTCACCGCACCAGGAAGAAAAATACTTCCATGCATGCGTCGAATCCATTCGACGCATGTGCGGGAAGATATGTCCACTGGTAAGTGTACTGACCAGCGGACATATCCGACGGACATGTCTCCGGCAGACAAATTTTAAAGCATGTTTTAAAATTTGTCCGCCGGTCAGACATGTCCGCTAGCCCATACACACAATCGGATTTGTCTGCTGAACTGGTCCGTCGGACCAGTTTCAGCAGACAAATTTGATCGTGTGTACGCGGCCTTACTTTCACTCTTGGTGATAACAGTAAACAGGACAAATAGATAGGGTGAATCTCCCTTACAGGGCTGAGACAGCAGTAAAAACCTGACAGGTGTTTTAATCCCTCTCCACTCTATCCAAGACAAAAAAGTTTGCCTTTATTGGATGCCTCCCCCACGGCTGCTGATAGAAATCACGGGGCCCTGGACAGCCTATCCGACAGGGCCCCCCTCCTCTTAAAATATCAAATGAGGAAGGGTGCAATCGACTGTTTCACCACCTGCACGTAAGGTTGAACCTAGAAAAACTGAAACCTGAGGTATCTGGGTCGTCCGAGGAGTCTCAAGAAATGGCGGTCCATATAATTAGAGGAGGAAGAAGCCGCAACAGCCTCTGAGATGACCACACATGCACTGTCTGGCAGCACTAGGACCCGGTGAATGTGCAGAATGGAGCAGAAGACTCTAGGAACACTGAAAAAAAGCCGACACAAGGCTCACGCCGCTCCTAAGGGGATCTAAGGAGACTATGGGAGTGAAGGAAGCACGTAGGAGAAGGGTTTGAATGGAAAAAAGGGGAATAGAGAAAGAGAAAATAAAGAGACAGAATGCACAAAAAAAAGATAACGTCTTTAAATAGCACAATCACCTGCCTGCCAGTAAATTAGGAATAGCTAATCTAGCTAAGCTATACAGTGTAAAAATATATGTACAACTCCTAGGGATGTATATATATCCTCTACACACTGTAAATTAAGCTAAACTGACTAGCCTGCCAGCCTGCTCTATCTAGCTATATAAAAAGACTATCTCTCTGCTCTCATTAACAACCGCAACACACTACACGAGGCAGCAGGCGGCCTTATATAGTGTGGGGCGTGTGCTAACGCCCTGAGCCATAATTGGCCAAAGCCACCCTGGCTTTGGCCAATTATGGCTCTCCGTTTTTTGCGCGCTGTGATTGGCCAAGCATGCAGGGTCATAGTGCATGTTTGGTCAATCATCAGCGCGCAATGCTGCAGTGAATTATGGGCCGTTGCACGTCACTCGAATTTGTCGCGAACGACCCGTTTTGTTCGAATTTAGTCAAACGTATGAACAGACAATGTTCGAGTCGAAAATACGTTCGTATCGAACGCGGAGCTCATCTCTACCTGTCACCAGATGTGGATTGCCACCTGCCACATTGCCTGTCACCAGATATGGATTGTCACTAGCCATGTTGCCTGTCACCAGATCAATAAAGCATAGCTTTATTGATCTGGTCTCCTCTCCCTTGTTCAGAGGCAATCTGCGCCGGCTGAACAAGGAATCCAAAGTTTCACACAGCGAGGAGCTGCAGGAGAGCGGTGATGCGGGCAGTATGAGATGATGTCATCCCTCTGCTCCCCGCCGCATCTCCGAAAGACAGAGCACTGGCACTGAGGGCTGAAGAGCGGTGATGCGGGGAGGGGGGCGGAAAGAGATATCATCTCTGCTTGCCCGCCTGCGTTTTCCCATCCACACAGCACTCTTATGTCGGTGTTCTGCAGGCATTATGTGCCGGGGGACAGTTCTCGGCAGGACACCGGCAGCCCAGCATCTCCCTTGCCGCCCTCCGGCAACCGCGGCCCGGCTGCAGAAGCGGTAGTGGGCCGCGAACCGGGGGTTGATGACCCCTGTTCTAAACTGTAACTGGCCACTTCAGGTCAGAACAGTGGCTTAGTGGTTGGCACTTCTGCCTTGAAACATTTTTGTTTGCATGTTCTCCCTGTGCTTGCATGGGTTTATTTCTTCACTCCATGCTGGTAGGTTCATTGAAACATGTCTAAATTGGCCCTAGAATGTGTGTGTGTGTATCTATGCATGTGACCTAAAAGACCTTAGATTGTAAGCTTCTTGAAGGCAGAAACTGATGTTAAGGTTTAATATGTTAAAGGAGTTGTAAAGGAAAATGTTTTTTCACCTTAATGCAATCTATGCATTAAGGTGAAAAAACTTCAGTTTATGGCCGCTCACTGTATCACGGGAGCGCGGCCGCAATTACTCACCACCATGTGAGCTTTCTTGCATGACTGTGGTCAGTACTTGCGAGGAGGACCAGAGACAGCCACCGAGGGACCCCAGAAGACGTGGATTGGGGCCACTCTGTGCAAAACGAACTGCACAGTGGAGGTAAGTATAACATGTTTGTTATTTTAAATGATTTTTTTTCCTTTACTAACACTTTAAGCCCCATGTAGAATGTCAAACATTTTGTAAATAGCTGTAACAAATATGGAGCGTTAGAGATAAGTAATATGAATTGTAGATGTATAGCATTATTGAAACTAGTAATCTACAGTGAAAATAAAAAAAAGTTTTTTTTTTTTTTTAGATCGACTTCGGGGGTTGTAGCTCAAAGACCAAAGGGCACAGAAACCCCACATTTGGGGGTAGTCAGTTGAAGACCTACCCCACAACCGGTCAAAATATGGGATGGCTATCATTTATGGTTCCGGAGATACGGGCCTGCTTGCACAGCCTGTCAGAAGCTTCATACAGAGCGGCCATTATAAATACAAGCTGACACACTGCAGCAGATTGAGAAAAAAAAATCATCATTTGTTTTTTGCTAGAAAATTACTCTATGGTGGTCTTTGCAACTTTTTATGTGTTTATGTTTTTTTGCCACGATTCTGGCTAAAACGACAACTGCAATTTTTTTGCTTAGAAGATAGATCACGATTCGTACAGCAAAACATCATCTTTCACATTAAAATGAAAAAAAAAAATGGGCTTACTTTACTGTTTTGTTTTTATGGTTTTTATTATTCAATGAAGTGGGCAAATGCAGCGTGACATAAAATATTGCAGCAATTGCCATTTTTGTCTCTGCTAAAATATATATAATGTTTGGCGGTTCCAAGTAATTTTCTAGCAAAAAATGTTGGTTTTTAACTTAAACAAGTGTTGCATTTACACACAGAAGTTTGATCTAAAAAGGAAGTTGGTTACAATGTACAAACTGCCCACTGTCATACCATTCACACCATTCACACTCCTCTCCTGTACATAGTACCTGCTGTCATACACTTCTCTTCTGTACATACTGCCCACTGTCATACCCTCCACATTCCTCTCCTGTATATACTGCCCACTGTTATACCCTCCACACTCCTCTCCTATACATAGTGCCCACTATCATACCGTCCACACTCCTCTCCTGTACATACTGCCTACTGTCATACCCTCCACACTCCTCGTCTATACATACTGCCCACTATCATACCATCCACACTCCTCTCCTATACATAGTGCCCACTGTCATACCCTCCACACTCCTCTCCTGTACATGGTGCCTGCTGTCATACACTTCTCTCCTGTACATACTGCCCACTGTCGTACCCTCCATGCTTCTCTCCTGTACATGATGCCCACTGTCATACCCTCCACACTTCTCTCCTGTACATTGTGCCTTTTGCCGTACCCTTTGCACTCTTCTCCTGTACATAGTGCCCAATGTTAGACCCTCCACATTCCTCTCACTCACCTGCACATACTTCCCACTTATATACCGTCCGTACTCCTCCCCTATGTCGCTTACCCACAAAAACAGTTCTTTAAAATTATACTGAATACCCTCAATGTTACCAGCTCTAGAATGGACACACTTTTGTTAGTTCAACTAAAGGAAATCTCAGTTCTCATATTTGTTCTGTTACTAGAACTTATTTAATTTTGTGATTACTACTGTGATGTACAGAGGAACATAGGGGATCTCAGCTACTCTAAATATAGCACTTGTGAAAAAGTGTCCCTGAAAATATTTTTTAAATGTTGGCAACTATGCACTTATGCACTGCCCAAGGGCCACTGAGTCAGTAGTGGGCCCCATGAGAGGTTTCAGGGATCCTGTGATATTAAAGCGGTAGTAAACTTTCCTGACATTACTACTTTTTAGAGGCCCTGGGGTAGGTTATGCCACAATGTACAAGTATGCACAGCATATTAGCACATTAGGGTACACTTAAAATTTCAGACTGGGCCCTCCATTGCTGCGCTGTGATTCTCACGCATTTATTTATTATTTATAAAAGGCCCACCAAAATCCTCAGCACCAGGCCCATGATGTTCTTAATCTGGCCCTGATCACACATACTTTATTTAGTGAATTGATAATGGGTGCAAAATCACATATTTGTTAGCAATATAAACTATTATTTTATTTTTTTGTATTAGAAGTCAAGTAGCTCCTTGAATTGCCTGAGATCACATCAAGTCTAACCGAGGCTGACGACTTGTAGACTGTGAACTTGGCTGAACTTAGAACAATAGACTGAGTCTAATCCTTGTGCTATCTAGTGTCAGACACGCCAGATTCTTTCTTTTTTTTTTTTTTTTTTTAGGGTTCAAATTCCAAAGACAAATTGTTGACCACTTTAGCAGCAAAGTTTACAGCTGGTTAACCATTTTGTATTACACATTAGCAAAGTGTACTCATGTACTCCATATAACATACAATGTAACTTTTACATACAGTATATTAACCACGGGTTGGTGCCAGTATTCTTTTTTAATAGGTAACTATCATGTAATTTCAGCTTTTATCATAAGATTACCTGAAGATAAACGCTTGATGCAACTCTCTTACTTGCTTGATGTACGGTTAAATTAATAAACTGATTTAGGCTGGGTTCACACTACGATTTTCCCGTCCGTCAGCCGCATACGATTTATATGAAAAAACGTATGCGGCTGAAATGCATTTATACGTATGGAACCGCACATATGTGCGTTTTCCATTGACTTTAATGTTAAAAAAAAACGTATGCGTTTGCCATACGGTTTCAAAAACAGCCTCAAAACCGTGGTTGAACACGGTTTTGCGTACTGTTAAAAAACGTTTTGCCAGCAAATCGTACGCACCCGGATGCATCTGAGTGCATACGATTTGCAATGCATTGTCTATGTATGCAAAACTGAAATCGTATGCGGCTGACGGACGGGAAAATCGTAGTGTGAACCCAGCCTAACTTGCATTCTCTTTAGTGTTGATTTACAAAATCCACACATATGCTGAACAACTTTTGCAAGAATGAATAAGCAACCTGTAGTGTATGTTGTCTTTTTTTAATAGGACAGACAGCAAATCATGGTGGAATTATAGCTTGTACAGTATATTACCAAAAGTATTGGTACGCCTGCCTTTTCACACACATAAACTTTAATGGCTTCCCAGTCTTAGTCCGTAGGGTTCAATATTGAGTTGGCCCACCCTTTGCAGCTATAACAGCTTCAACTCTTCTGGGAAGGCTGTCCACATGGTTTAGGAGTGTGTCTATGGGAATGTTTTCCCATTCTTCCAGATGCAAATATTTGAGGTCAGACACTGATGTTGGACGAGGCTGGTAGTCTCCGCTCTAATTCATCCCAAAGGTGTTCTTTGAGGTTGAGGTGCAGGCCAGTGCTGTATTATGGCCTAGGCCGACAAGGCCCAGGCCTAGGGCGGCACTTTGTGGGGGGGCGGCAAAAAAAGCCTGTCTACCTGTCCTCATCCCACCCTGTCCCCTTGTCTTCATCCCACCCTGTCCCCTTGTCTTCATCCCACCGCGTCCCCCTGTCCTCATCCCACCGCGTCCCCCTGTCCTCATCCCACCGCGTCCCCCTGTCCTCATCCCACCGCGTCCCCCTGTCCTCATCCCAGCCGCGTCCCCCTGTCCTCATCCCACCGCGTCCCCCTGTCCCCATCCCACCGCGTCCCCATCCCACCGCGTCCCCCTGTCCCCATCCCACCGCGTCCCCCTGTCCTCATCCCACCGCGTCCCCCTCCCACCGCGTCCCTCTGTCCTCCTCCCATGAAAATGACAGGGCCGGTTTTTAAAAAGGAAGGGGTGTAGTCTTGACAGCAAGGGTGTGCGAGTTTCGTCAGGCCTAGGGCAGCACAAAACCTAAATACACCCCTGGTGCAGGCCAATCAAGTTCCTCTACTCCAAACTCGCTCATCCACGTCTTTATTGACCTTGCTTCGTGCACTGGTCCAAATCATTTGGTGGAGGGGGGATTATGGTGTGGGGTTGTACTATTGAGGAAATATACCTTTACTTCCTATCCCCAAGATGGAACAGAAAGTTAGAAGAGATCTCTCAAAGTGAGGGAAGTTGTCTTCTTAGACAGTTGTTCAACAGGTACCTCCATAAGGTACCTCTTGATCTGGAGACAACTCTAAAATTTCGGACATCCCCTTGCTTTCTTTCTTAGTGACAATGATTGGCAGGACAAAGAGGAGTTAATATCTCCAATGGAAAAACAGTGAGCAATAAAAACTTGACAGAAGGTATAACCCCACTTTATCCAAAGTTAGAAAAAAAAAGATGGCCTGAAGATAGGCAGCACTTTCACCTAGAAGCACTAGGGTCATCGGTATGAATCCTAACCATGACACTAATGCCCCATACACACAATCAGATTTCCTGATGGAATAAACTCCGACGGGTTTTTCCGACGGAATTCCGCTCAAGCTGTCTTGCATACACACGGACACACTAAATTCCGACCGTCGAAAATGCAATGAAGTACAACACTACAACAAGTCTAGAATAATGAAGTTCAATGCTTCCAAGCATTCATCGAATTGTTTCCAAACATGCGTGTTTTTTTTCTGCGTCGGAATTCCATACAGATGAACAGAATTTCCGATAGAAATTTTTTCCGTCATTTTCTCTTTCTAAGTCCGTCAGAATTTCCAACGGAAAAAGTCAGATGGGGAATATCCGATGAAAAAATCCCGTCTGACTTTTTCCATTGGAAATTCTGACCGTGTGTACGCGGCATAAGTGCCTGGAGTTTACATGCATGTTCTCCCTGTGCCTGCATGGGTTGCCTCTGGGTACACCTATTAACTTCCACACTCCAAAGACATGCCTATCCATTAAAATGCATGTGCTCCCATTGTGAAGACTCAAAAGTTACAGTAGATTTGGGAATTACAGAAAACAGGGTACCATGACGGGGGCTGTAGCTTACTCATGTCTTTGCAAATGTGTTCTTAGCGCATATTGTTAGACTGGTCAATTTGGTTGGTTGCTGGCTGGTTGGTAAGTTTGAGCTTGGAAATCTCTTTGTATTTTGTTTGACTTACGTTGCCCTTCCAGTGATCCTTGCTGCAAAGACCAGTTATAGGTGGGGGCAGTGGCCACTTGTTTGTATCCTAGTATGGGTATTTTTGAATGTTAGTTAGGGACATTAGATTGTAAGCTTTGTCAGGGCAGTGACTGATGTGAATGTACAATATACAGCACATGTAAAGCATTTCATAAATTGATAGTGCTATACAAGTACCTGTAATAAATAAAAAAAATAGTAGTCCTTACCAAAGCCTAATAATCTCATATTTTCTAAAATGTGATACAGAAGTAGCAAAATACATAAACTAGAACTAACTAAACCTTTAGTTGGTCATATGCATGAATAATGCAATGCAGCCGATAGAAGGATCGATTTAATAAAATAATTGTATTTTTCAGGAATCAACCACTTAGTGACCAATGCTAATAGTAAGGCCCCCTTTAGAGCAGTGCTTTGATGTCAATGTATTTTATAGCTTTTTATGTAGAATGCAATCAGAAACTTTAACTAAAACCTTCCATTATGTATGGAGTGTGGGAAAGAGATAACTTGGTAAAGTAAGAAAGCATATATAAATTCCAAGCTAACAGTGCCCCCTGGAGGATATCAAACTGAGAACCCCAAGGTCCTCAGTTGGACACTTAGATACAATGTGCAAGTTTGTGTTGTAGCTGAAATAGAAGATCATAGAAAGAGAACACAGAGTAGTGAAATGCCATGCTTTGAAAAAGGGCAAATAGTACAGCTCAAAAGGTACATCTTCGTGTATAGCTGGCTCTGAAATACATATTTTTTGGGTTGTAAAAAATGATCGTGTGTGGGCTAAAACGACGTTAAAAACAGCGTTTTAAACCCGCGCATTCTCAGAAGCAAGTTGTGAGACAGGAGCTTAAATGGAACTTCCCCTTTAGAGTGCCGTCGTACGTGTTGTACGTCACCGCACTTTGCTCCATCATTTTTTTAAAACGATGGTGTGTGGGCAACCTTTAATGATGAAGTTGGAAAAAATTAATTTTTTCTACATGCTGAAAAACAACGGGTTTTTTTATGCCGAAAAATGATCTTGTGTACGCGGCATCAGTCATATTAATAGTTATTTAAAAATAAATCGTTCTATGATTAGCTTAGGAACTTTGGGGGGTCGGCGCCCCTAAACCCCTTATGGGCCGGCCACCACTGCTCTGCAGTAGCCTGAGACCCTGACCACAGCAAAAAAACTCTTGCATTGTCCACCTCACCCCTCTTCCTCAATGAAAGGAGAAAAAGCATGTTAGGTCTAGACGTTTTTCAGGCGGATCCGACCGGGCCACCCATTGACTTCTATGGGCAGGCGGATGTCAGCAGACATGTGTCCGCTGACACCTGTCTGCCATTCGATCCGACAGGATCCGCTCAAAACAAACGGATGGTGATAGGTTAGCAATCCATCCAGTGAATCAGATTGGATGAAAACAAACAGGCTGTCCATTTTCACCCGATCTCCCCATAGAGAACAGCGGAGCTCTGACAGGTCTGTCCCTGCACAGTGAGCAGAGACGGACCTGTCATCCGCCTGCTCAGCAGTGATCAATGGAGCGATTCCCCACTAAGCTAGCAGAGTCCATTCAGTGGATCCGCCCTGTGTGAAAGGGGCCTTAGCCAATTCCATGCTCCAGCAGAGTCTCTACAACAGTGCAACTAGTTCATTGTTGCTTTCTTTCTAAGCAGCTCACTTGATCCCACCATGTATAATATAGGGTTCATAGCACTGCATTCTAGAGGATGATGCCAAGGGGCTGCCCACAGACCAGAGATTGGAGAGAAGGAGACAGTAATAGGGCAGTGTGTGGGATAAGTAATACTGCCTCTTGCTGTACCCCCTAGACCTAACGGGCAACCGTTTCAGTGAGGGGGTGCTGTAAGGGTAGGTTCTTCTTAGCTCATTTCTGGAGTTGAGCTTTAATTGTGCATCTGTTTAAGGTAAAAACCTTTATGTCTACATAAATCTGTTGCAGACCTATGCAAATCTGGCACAGTTTGCTGCACACTATTACAAAAGCAATGGCTGCAGATACTCAGAAGAACTGTTGCATTGACTTTGCTAAGTGAGAGGAAGCCTCGATTACTGCTCATCATGTTTAAAAAGGATGATTATGGAGACAAGAGTGACAGGGATTATTATGTTAGAGGAAATGTTCCTGCAAAACAGAGATAGGTGGAAGTCTTGGTATCCTCCTGCAACCTTTTGTTCAATTATTCTAAGATTTGTTTTTTATATATATATATATATATATATATAATAAAGCTGTGATTATCAGGACAAGGAGCGGTTTCCTACAAAAAGAAGACTTCCTGTAATAGCAATGCTGAAGGACATTGGTGTAAACTCTATCTGTAGCAACAGACAACAGAAAAGATTGATCTCGGCCAAGCAGCATATGTATACACAAAACTCTATAGTTTTCTCAATATACAGTTTCAGTGAAAAAATAAATAAAAAAGTATATATATATATATATATATATATATATATATATACAGGGCTTTTTTTCTGGGGGAACTTGGGGGAACTCAGTTCCACCACCTTTGGCTCAGACCCTTTGGTGCCTGCTCACCACAATCACTTGTAAACACAGAAGTCTGGTGTCTGTGTTTACAAGTGCCAGCTCTTCACTCTGTGTGTAACCCCCTGAACTCTGCACTCTGTATGTAGTGCAATTCTGGTATTTAATGCCCCTTTAAGACCCTTCTACTGTTTGTGAAATCTGAACGAGGACGTGGTTGAGTTCCTGCACCTATTTTCTGAGAAAAAAAGCTCTGTATATATATATATATATATATATATATATATATATATATATATATATATTTAAAATAGCGGAGGAATTGCTGCACTTTATTTGTGGAAATTAATCCATAAGACATCAAAAAATACATCATTTGTATAGTCAGGCAGACATGGTAATTACGATGTCTGCCTGACTATACAAATTATGTATTTTTTGATGTCTTATGGATGAATTTCCACAAATAAAGTGCAGCAATCCCTCCGCTATTTTTTCTATACACAAGCCTATGGGAAGGCTTGATTGCTAGCACCAGGGCCGGTGCTAGCGCAAGGCAATTAGGGCACTTGCCTTACAACACCAGCGCCGCCAGGGGAACAGGGCGGAAAACTAAGCGGGTCACCGCCGACCCGCCGCGACAGTCGCCCGCCCGATCATAGAGCGGTAGTCAGTGACTCAGTCAGTGTCTCTGTGGGCAGCGGGCGGCATCTAAAGGAACTGTCAGCGTGGCAATCACACACAGCTCAGCCTCAGAGCCGCACTGCCAGCCATGTCCGTCTGTCCAGTGAGGTGGGGGGGAACTGCGGGCCGCTGTCAGGATGTCCCTCCCCCTTTCTTATGTCGGCATGTCTGCAGCACGGGACAGGAGAGAAGAAAGCTTCCTGCTTCTTCTTCTCCCCTCCCACAGTGGAGCAGAAAAAAATAGTGGGGCATCCTGGGAAATGTAGTCCCGGGGATAGGCTACAGTCATCAGTATGCACTCTGCTAGGGCCTACAGGAGACATGGAAATTGAAAGAGGACTGTGCTGGAGGAACTAATAGCCCCAGCACCACCAGATAGAGCCACGCTGTACCCGCACCACTAGAGCGCCATACTGTACCTGCATCACCAGAGCGCCATGCTGAATTGTAGTCTAATCTACTTCATCTCTATGTGGAATATATCTCTGTGAACTGGTGATAGAACCTGACTGGAACTATATTCAGCATTACAGCTCTGTCCAGGGCTATAATATCCTCATAACAGCCCTGTGATATTCCTCATCATGCCCCAGCTCTATGATTGATCCATGTAGGTGTATGTAAGCTGTGTGTATGGCTGTGGTGGCCACCTGTCCTGTTTAGACTAATGTCTAATTTTACTAGTGCTGTGGAGACACTGGCACTGGCACCTCTGTGTTATTTAATGTGTTTTTTATGTGGATAATTAATAAATTGCAGTCCTATTTATCCGTATTCCTTTTTGACTAATTCTTTCCCTCCCATTTTTGATATGCAGTATTAATTTAGAGGAATGCAGATAGTAGTATTTATTATTATATTTATGACTACTATCAAATCGGATAATATGATTTGATTAGTGTGACTAATGCAGTATTGCTCTTTGTCACCTACCTCTGACTGCACTGGATGAGTCACCTATGTCTATATTTTTGTGAATTATTTTGTTATAGCGCCATGCTGTACCTGCACCACCAGAGCGCCATGCTGTACCCGCACCACCAGAGCGCCACGCTGTACCCGCACCACCAGAGAGCCATGAGAGCCATGCTGTACCCGCACCACCAGAGCACCACGTTGTACCTACACCACTAGAGCACCATGCTGTACCCACACCATCAGAGAACCATCAGAGCACCACGCTGTACCTGCACCACCAGAGAGCCATGAGAGACATGTACCCGCACCACCAGAGAGAGTCATGAGAGCCACGCTGTACCCACACCACCAGAGCGCCACACTGTACCCACACCACCAGAGAGAGAGAGAGAGAGCCGAGCTGTACCACACCACCAGAGAGACCCATGCTGTACCGCACCACCAGAGAGAGAGAGCCACGCTGCACCACACCACCAGAGAGAGAGAGCCATGCTGTACCCGCACCACCAGAGAGAGAGCCAAGCTGCACCACACCACCAGAGAGAGAGCCATGCTGTACCCGCACCACCAGAGAGAGAGTCACGCTGTACCCGCACCACCAGAGTGCCACACTGTACCCGCACCACCAGAGAGAGAGAGCCACGCTGCACCGCACCACCCAGGGCCGGATTAACAGAGGGGCTGTTGGAGCTGCAGCTCCAGGCCCCTTTCTCAATATAGGCCCATTTGCCCCCCAAAAAAAATGTTTTTTTTTTTTTAGATTGACTTCGGGGGTTGTAGCTCGATGACCAGAGGTCACAGAAACCCCACATTTAGGGGGTAGTCAGTTGAAGACCTACCCCACAACCGGTCAAAATATGGGATGGCTATCATTTATGGTTCCGGAGATACGGGCCTGCTTGCACAGCCTGTCAGAAGCTACATACAGAGCGGCCATTATAAATACAAGCTGACACACTGCAGCAGACTGAGAAAAAAAAAATCATCATTTGTTTTTTGCTAGAAAATTACTCTATGGTGGTCTTTGCAACTTTTTATGTTGTACGGTATAGAGCTGCACGATTCTGGCTAAAATGATAACTGCAATTATTTTGCTTAGAAGATAGATCACGATTCTCTCACGATTCGTGCGGCATAACATCATCTTTCACATTAAAATGAAAAAAAAAATTGGCTAACTTTACTGTTTTGTTTTTATGGTTTTTATTATTCAATGAAGTGGGCAAATGCAGTGTGACATAAAATATTGCAGCAATTGCCATTTTTGTCTCTGCTAAAATATATATAATGTTTGGTGGTTCCAAGTAATTTTCTAGCAAAAAATATTGCTTTTTAACTTAAACAAGTGTTGGACTTTAAGTGGTTACATTTCTTGCATTTACACACAGAAGTTTGATCTAAAAACTAAGTTGGTTACAATTTTTCATGTTGTTTACAAACTTGGCAGACTGCCCGAATATTTTCTTTACACACAAAAGTTTATCCCTTTGATCTAAGAAGAAAGCGTTAGTTACAATGGGGCTGATTTACTAATGAATCTGCGCTGCGCCGGTACATGCCTTAATTAGTGCGCTGGATGAATCCCTAATTAGGCGCATGAACCGGCGGCAGCAGCAGCGCGATGTGATTGATAAGTAAAGCCGCCGCCGAACTCCCTGTATAAGTCTATGGGGGGAAATCTTAATAGTGAATTTTAAAGGCTAATCTGCAAGTTTTGTCCTAAAAAGTGTTTGGGGACCTCAGTCCTGCCCCAGGGGACATGTACCAATGCTTTTTTTATTTTTTAAAACGGCCGTTTTTTCGGGAGCAGTGATTTTAATAATGCTAAAAGTGCAATAATAAAAGTGTAATTTTCCTTTAAATTTCGTACTATGGGGGTCTCTAATGTCAGCATGTGAAAAAGCCCATGTTTCCCGTGGTTAGAACTGTCTCTGCACAAAATGTCATTTTTCAAAGGAAAAAAGCCATTTAAAACTGACTCGCGGCTATAATGAATTGTCGGCTCCCGGCAATTGCAGGAGAATTCATTCATTAAAAAAAGGAAAAAAAAAGCGTGGGGGTTCCCCCAAATTCAATAACCAGACCCTTTAGGTCTGGTATGGATATTAAGGGGAACCCCGCCGTCAATTTAAAAAAAAAATGACGTGGGGTTCCCCCCAAATATCCATAACCAGACCCTTCGGGTCTGGTGTGGAATTTAAGGGGAACTCCACTCCAAATTAAAAAAAAAATGGCGTGGAGTCCCCCCTAAAATCTACACCAGACCCCTTATCCGAGCACGTTGACCTGGCCGGCCGCAGAAAAGAGGGGGGGACAGAGCGCGGCCCCCCCCCTCTCCTGAACCGCACCAGGCCACATGCCCTCAACATTGGGAGGGTGTTTTGGGGTGCCCCCCAAAACACCTTGTCCCCATGTTGATGAGGACAAGGGTCTCTTCCCCACAACCCTTGCCCGGTGGTTGTGGGGGTCTGCGGGCAGGAGGCTTATCAAAATCTGGAAGACCCCTTTAACAAAGGGGCCCCCCAGATCCCGGCCCCCCCCTGTGTGAAATGGTAATGGGGTACCTTGTACCTCTACCATTTCACGAGTAAAAAAAATGTAAAGGGTTAAAAACGACAAGAGCCGGTTTTGGACAAGTCCTTTATTATCTTCTTTTCTTCGGGTTTCTTCTTCCTCCTCCTTCTTCTTCCTCTGCTTCTGTCTTGGGTCTTCTATGCCCGCATCTTGCCCGGCGTGTTCTTCCATCTTCTGTTCCTCCCGCTGTTCTTCTCGTCCGCATCTTCTTCTCCTTCTTGGTTTTCGCCGGAGGCGCCGCTTCCAATTGAAATCCCCGCTGTCTGCCGGACCACGCCCCCCCCCTCTGACGCCACGGGCAAGCTCTTAGGAGTGTGCTGCAAGTGCGTCAGAGGGGGGCGTGGTCACAAGTGAGAGGGCGGGCAATTCAATTTGAAGCTCGTGCGCGGCTTTTTCTTTGCCAGAGTCGCCGCTTCCAATTGAATTGCCCGCTTTCTGGAACATGTGACCACGCCCCCCTCTGACGCACAGGCACCACACGGGGACTTTCCTAAGAGCTTGCCCGTGGCGTCAGAGGGGGGGGCGTGGTCCGGCAGACAGCGGGGATTTCAATTGGAAGCGGCGCCTCCGGCGAAGAAGAACAAGAAGAAGATGCGGACGAGAAGGACAGCGGAAGAAGATGGAAGAACACGCCGGGCAAGATGCGGGAATAGAAGACCCAAGACAGAAGCAGAGGAAGAAGAAGGAGGAGGAAGAAGAAACCCGAAGGAAAGAAGAAAGAAGATAATAAAGGACTTGTCCAAAACCGGCTCTTGTCGTTTTTAACCCTTTACATTTTTTTTACTTGTGAAATGGTAGAGGTACAAGGTACCCCATTACCATTTCACACAGGGGGGGGGCCGGGATCTGGGGGGCCCCTTTGTTAAAGGGGTCTTCCAGATTTCGATAAGCCTCCTGCCCGCAGACCCCCACAACCACCGGGCAAGGGTTGTGGGGAAGAGACCCTTGTCCTCATCAACATGGGGACAAGGTGTTTTGGGGGGCACCCCAAAACACCCTCCCAATGTTGAGGGCATGTGGCCTGGTGCGGTTCAGGAGAGGGGGGGGGCCGCGCTCTGTCCCCCCCTCTTTTCTGCGGCCGGCCAGGTCAACGTGCTCGGATAAGGGGTCTGGTGTGGATTTTAGGGGGGACTCCACGCCATTTTTTTTTAAATTTGGAGTGGAGTTCTCCTTAAATTCCACACCAGACCCGAAGGGTCTGGTTATGGATATTTGGGGGGAACCCCACGTCATTTTTTTTTTAATTGACGGCGGGGTTCCCCTTAATATCCATATCAGACCTGAAGGGCCTGTAATGGAATTTGGGGGGACCCCCACGTCTTTTGAATAATTATTTTAAAATTCGTACCATGGGGGGGGGGGGGGATGTCAGCAGGTGAATAAAGTGCACTTTTCATGTGGTTAGAAATATGTCTTTGCACAAAATGACATTCTGAAAAAAAAAAAAAAAAAAAAAAAAAGCCATTTAAAACTGACTCGCGGCTATAATGAATTGTCGGCTCCCGGCAATTGCAGGAGAATTCATTCATTAAAAAAAGGGAAAAAAAAGCGTGGGGGTCCCCCCAAATTCAATAACCAGACCCTTTAGGTCTGGTATGGATATTAAGGGGAACCCCGCCGTCAATTTTAAAAAAAAATGACGTGGGGTTCCCCCCAAATATCCATAACCAGACCCTTCGGGTCTGGTGTGGAATTTAAGGAGAACTCCACTCCAAATTTAAAAAAAAATGGCGTGGAGTGCCCCCTAAAATCCACACCAGACCCCTTATCCGAGCGCGTTGACCTGGCCGGCCGCAGAAAAGAGGGGGGGACAGAGCGCGCCCCCCCCCCTCTCCTGAACCGCACCAGGCCACATGCCCTCAACATTGGGAGGGTGTTTTGGGGTGCCCCCCAAAACACCTTGTCCCCATGTTGATGAGGACAAGGGTCTCTTCCCCACAACCCTTGCCCGGTGGTTGTGGGGGTCTGCGGGCAGGAGGCTTATCGAAATCTAGAAGACCCCTTTAACAAAGGGGCCCCCCAGATCCCGGCCCCCCCCTGTGTGAAATGGTAATGGGGTACCTTGTACCTCTACCATTTCACGAGAAAAAAAAAGTGTCAGTGTAAAAAAAGACAAGAGCCGGTTTTTGACAAGTCCTTTATTATCTTCTTTCTTCTTTCCTTCGGGTTTCTTCTTCCTCCATCTTCTTCTTCCTCTGCTTCTTTCTTGGGTCTTCTATTCCCGCATCTTGCCCGGCGTGTTCTTCCATCTTCTTCCGCTGTCCTTCTCGTCCGCATCTTCTTCTCCTTCTTCTTCTTCGCCGGAGGCGCCGCTTCCAATTGAAATCCCCACTGTCTGCCGGACCACGCCCCCCCTCTGACGCCACGGGCAAGCTCTTAGGAAAGTCCCCGTGTGGTGCCTGTGCGTCAGAGGGGGGCGTGGTCACATGTTCCAGAAAGCGGGCAATTCAATTGGAAGCGGCGACTCTGGCAAAGAAAAAGCCGCGCACAAGCTTCAAATTGAATTGCCCGCCCTCTGACTTGTGACCACGCCCCCCTCTGACGCACTGGCAGCACACTCCTAAGAGCTTGCCCGTGGCGTCAGAGGGGGGGGGCGTGGTCCGGCAGACAGCGGGGATTTCAATTGGAAGCGGCGCCTCCGGCGAAGAAGAAGAAGGAGAAGAAGATGCGGACGAGAAGGACAGCGGAAGAAGATGGAAGAACACGCCGGGCAAGATGCGGGAATAGAAGACCCAAGACAGAAGCAGAGGAAGAAGAAGATGGAGGAAGAAGCCCGAAGGAAAGAAGAAAGAAGATAATAAAGGACTTGTCAAAAACCGGCTCTTGTCTTTTTTTACACTGACACTTTTTTTTTCTCGTGAAATGGTAGAGGTACAAGGTACCCCATTACCATTTCACACAGGGGGGGGGCCGGGATCTGGGGGGCCCCTTTGTTAAAGGGGTCTTCCAGATTTCGATAAGCCTCCTGCCCGCAGACCCCCACAACCACCGGGCAAGGGTTGTGGGGAAGAGACCCATGTCCTCATCAACATGGGGACAAGGTGTTTTGGGGGGCACCCCAAAACACCCTCCCAATGTTGAGGGCATGTGGCCTGGTGCGGTTCAGGAGAGGGGGGGGGCCGCGCTCTGTCCCCCCCTCTTTTCTGCGGCCGGCCAGGTCAACGTGCTCGGATAAGGGGTCTGGTGTGGATTTTAGGGGGGACTCCACCCCATTTTTTTTTAAAATTTGGGGTGGAGTTCCCCTTAAATTCCACACCAGACCCGAAGGGTCTGGTTATGGATATTTGGGGGGAACCCCACGTCATTTTTTTTTTAAATTGATGGCGGGGTTCCCCTTAATATCCATACCAGACCTAAAGGGTCTGGTTATTGAATTTGGGGGGACCCCCACGCTTTTTTATTGGTGTTTTTAATGAATGAATTCTCCTGCAATTTCCAGGAGCTGACAATTCATTATAGCCGCGAGTCAGTTTTAAATGGCTTTTTTCCTTCAGAATGTCATTTTTCACATGCTGACATTACACCCAGGGCCGCCATCAGGGGGGTACAGGCAGTACACCTGCAGGGCCGCCATTAGGGGGGTACAGGGATTACACCGCCCGGGGGTCCCCAGGGGCCCCCAGGGGCCCGGATGGGAACCACCCTAAAACAAAAAAAAACTTTTTTTTTAGTTTTATTTTTTTTAAGGGCTCCGAAGGTCCCCAGGGGCCCGGAGGCCACTAAGGGCCCCAGATGGCAAGCCCTTTTTTTTAAATAAAATATATATATTTAAAAAAATATATATTTTTTTTTAATATATTTGTTTGTTTGTTTTTTTATGAAAGGGCCCAGAGGTCCCCAGGGCCCTGGAAGGCAACCCCCTTGTTTTTTTAATTTTTTTCGAAAAATGTTATATTTAAAAAATATATATATATGTATTTTCTCTCTTTTTTATTTTTATTTTATAAAGAGCACAGAGGTCCCCAGGGCCCCGGATGGCTACCCCCCTTTTTTATATATATTTTTCTTTATTTCTTATTTCTGTCAAAATTTTTGTAAAGGGCCCCCCCGCTCCTCAATTTGCGGCACCACCCCCCCCCCCCCGCTTCTCAATTTCATGCGGCAGCACCCCCCCCCCCCCGGTTCTCTGCTCCAGGGGGCCCATGCCTGAAGCTGTGTAAGGGGCCCCAAAATTCCTGATGGCGGCCCTGTACACCTGTAAGGGGCCCGGGGGTCCGGAGGTGCCCAGATGCCTGGAGGCCCCCCAGCGCCCCAGATGGTAACCCCCCTCTTTTTTTTTTTGTATATATATTTGGTAGTTGGTTTTTGTAGGATTTTTTATTAAAGGGCCAATTTTTGGAATTTAATATTTTTTAGCAGTCTGGAGGTCCCCAGGGCCCCGGGTGGCAACCCCCCATATTTTTTGTTATTAAAGGGCCAATGTTTTGTTTTAGGGGTCTGGAGGTCCCCAGTGGCCCGGAGATCCCCAGGGCTCCAGATGACAACCCCCCACCTTTAAAAAAAAAACAAAAAAAAAAAAATATATATTAGTTGGTTATTTTTTTAACATATATATATATATAATATAATTATGAAAGCTCCCAGAGGGCCCCAGATGACAACCTTTTTGCTTCTAAAAATGTTATAAACATTTTCCCCAGGTTTGTTCTTTTTTACTTTAATTTCTTTTTTAAAGTGTATTTTGTGCGTGAAGTCGAGAGAGAGGAGCTGGACTTGCAATCGCCATCCTTCTCCATGCCCCCGGTGGCAATGGTGGGTGTGAGGGGGGCCTCCCACTCACCCCACCTGCTACACTTGGGAGCCCGATGGGACAGAGGGACTCCCCCTATGAGGGAGTGTAGCCCACCCAGCCAGCCCTGTAGGTCCTTCGCCTCCCTTTATTTTAGGAGACCTCATGGCCAAAGTGCGTGCAAGTGTGGTGTTTTTTTGTGGGGGGGGGGGGGTGGGCATACTAAGCACAGGCGTACCTTGCATAGCACACCCATCGGGAGCCGGGCTGACACCACCAAACTCAATTCACATGTAGCCGAGACCGGGATCCGAACCCTTGGCTGCAGAGGTGAACAGCTTGTCAGCGCAGTGCCATTCACGTTGAGCCACCGCAGCTCCCACCCAATGTTTTTTTTTTTTTTAGATTTGTGGTAGTTATTTTTTATTAAAGGGCCCAGAGCTCCCAAGGCAACCCCCTTTTTTATTATTTTATATATGTAGATATTGTAATTTATTTTTCATTAAAGAGCCCAGAAGTTTATTTTTATTAAAGGGCCCAGTGGTCCCCAGGGCCCCCGGATGGCTACCACCCTTTTTAATATATATTTTTCTATATGTATTTTTTAGTAAAGGAACCCCCCGCTTATCAAATTGCGGCAGCCCCCCCCCCCCCCTTCTTAATATCAGGCGGCACCCCCCCCCCCCCCTATTCTCTGCTCCAGGGGGCCCATGCCTGAAGCTGTGTAAGGGGCCCCATAATTCCTGATGGCGGCCCCTAATTGCCCCCCCCCCATGGTACGAAATTTCAAGGAATTTTTCACTTTTATTGTTGCACTTTAACCACTTCCATACCGCGCCTATTCTGGCACTTCTCTCCTTCATGTAACAATTATATTTTCTTCCTTGAAACTTACTCAGGCCATTTTTTCGGACACATTTCCAACAGTATTTGTGCCAAAAATTTGCAAACGTTTTTTTTTTTTTTTGGCTTTCAAAAAAAAAACTGTTTCATGAATGACAAAATAAGAAAGCAGTAAAGCTAGCCCAATTTTTAGGGATAAGGTAAAAGATCATGTTACACCGAGTAAATAGATACCTAACTTGTCACGCTTTCATATTGCGCACACTCATGGAATGGCGCTAAACTTCGTTATTAAAAATCTCCATAGGCAACGCTTGACTTTTTTTCTCAGGTTACCACTTTTGAGTTACAGAGGAGGTCTAGTGCTAAAATTATTGCTCTCGCTCTAACGCACGCTATGATACCTCACATGTGGGGTTTGAAGGATGTTTACATATGTGGGTGGGACTTGCATGCGTGTTCGCTTCTGAGTGCGAGCTACTAGGGACAGGAGCATTTAAATTCCTTTTTTATTTTATTTTTTAACTTAATATTTTCCTTTTTGCACTTGTTTGTCCCTTTTTTTGTATTATTTTTCACTTTTCTTCCTATTACAAGGAATGTAAACATCCCTTGTAATAGGACTAGTGTGTGACAGGTCCTCTTTATAGAGAAAGGCGGGGTCAATTAGACCCCACATCTGTCCTCCAGGCTGGAAAGCATGGAATTGGTAAAAAAAAAAACATCTCATGCTTTCAGCTGCAATCATGTTCGTTCAGCACAGTAGCGTAGTGTGTAGCATGTTCACCTAGCAGCAAAAGGGTTGCTGGTTCGAATCCCGCCCGTGACACTATCTGCCTGGAGTTTGCATGTTCTCCCTGTGCGGGTTTCCTCCCACAATCTAAAAACATGCTGTAAATTGGATCCTGTCTAAATAAGCCCTAATATGCAGTAGGATATTTAGGTTTTGTGCTTCCCTAGGCCTGACCAAATTTTGGCACCCCCCTAATAGAAAAATGACCCACCCTTCCTGTCAAGGCCACACCCTGTTTTTTTATGACCCACCCAGGAATTTTCAGGGGACACACACAAGTTCTGTGGGGGGGGGGGGCACAGGAGGACCCTTAATTTGCCTAGTTTTTCGATCACTTCCTGTTTGGCTATGGGGCAGGAAGTGAAGGCCAATCTCCCCAAACGGACAGGGATAATACAAAATAAACTGACAGAGCTTCTAACCCCCCCCCCCCAACTCTATCCAAAATGAAAGAAATCCAAAAAATAAAAGTGATGATTATTGTTCCAGTTTAACCCCAAATTTCAGATCATTTTATTGAGAGGCTTAAGAAAATATAACCATGCCAATAGGCCAGGATCCAGCGTTGCTAATATGTATGAATGTGTGTTAGGGACCCCCACAAACACCACCCAATGTTAAATCAACTATTTTCTTGTTTGTTTTGGGGATGCCTGCACCCCTGATAGGGTAAAGACACCTCACAAATGTTGTCACTTTCTACTTAATTCATTCACTTCCTGCCACACAGCCAAACAGGAAGTGAGGGAAACACCTGAGTAATGTTTTGTTGGGGACACACAGATCAATATAAATAGTTTCCCATTTTGGAAATGGCATTTTGCTGTGTACACCCCAAATTAGTAGGAATCTTGGACTTTGGGGTCCATTTACTAAAGGCAAATCCACTTTGCACTACAAGTGGACAAGCAAGGAAGAAAACTCAAAACTTGGCGGGATTGGAAGTAAAAACCATCAGTGCTTCCCTTCTGATTTTCATTGCCTACGCTTCTACTGCAGAGCGGCTTTGCCTTTACTAAACCCCAAAATAACTAATCATTTGGGGTGTACACTGCAGTGCAATTTGCTTAATGGTGACACTAGTTAGATTGACCTGTGTCCCAAAGAAAAGACCATTGGTAGGGTTTTAACCTCACTTCCTGTTCAGCTGTGTGACAGGAAGTGAAGCCAATTTTAGGAAAAGGGACACAAAGCCCAGCCTAAAAACACTAGCAGGGGTTCTAACACTCAATTGGCTTCCCTCAAACAACCCACAATTAGAATAGGATTGTCTTGTGCTAGTTTCAAGCACAGCGCTGTAAATCAGCACTTCAAGCCTGTCCACCAATACACCACCCCCCCCCCCCCTCCAACAGGCCATGTTTGCAGCTTTTCCTACATCTTGCACATGTGCTTTAAAAAGTCAGTCTGGACATCAGTTCTAGGAAACAATACTTACCGCTTTGTCCTTCCTTTTCTGGTGACTAAACATTTCATGCATACACACCAGGAAAGAGCTTAGAGACAAATCACACTTGATGGTTTAGGCCCAAACTATTTCAGCTGCAGCGGTTGAAATCCATAGCAGGAAAAAAATATCACAAAACAAACTTCAAAATTTGAAAGTAATTTTATTGGTCCACAAAACAAGGAAAGCAAAACAAAAAATTACAAATAAACACACCAAAAATATATAAAAACACCTAAAAACAAAAAAGACCAACGTTTATTTCACAGTCATTGGAAAATAAATCATGCTTTTGAAATAACAGGATAGACCCACAGGATTAAAACATTAGTCATTAACATCTTGAGAAACATTTAGCAAAATTATGTAGCAGAGAAAACATCAAAAAATACAAAACTTGCTCCAAAACATCTCTGTTTCGCTCCGCCATTACTTCCAGCCAGCAAATCTGCCCCCTCTGAGGGGCAGCTGACACGTGCAGTATCCACGCTTTTTATAACATGTGTGCTAATGAACCAATTGGAAACACATGAAGAAATGTCAGCCTCTAGTTTGTGTGCACTTGTAACTGCTTACACCTGTTAAGGATGTCCTTAAATTACTAAGCCAAAAAAACAGCTTTCTGAGCATGCTCAGAAAGATGCAAGTCATTTTCAGGATGAAACTTCCAACTTCTTTTTCTAACTGTTCGAGCATGCCCAGTTCACTCGAAATGCAGTACCAGAATCAAATCTGCAATGGCGGATGAAAGCATTAGAGGTGTTTAATTTTTTTTTGGTCCCCATGAAGTGATGCTTTACAAGCTGAACGGGGAGGTCTTATAGAATTTTTACGTAACAAACCTAAATAGTAATAATTTAAAAGCCCCTGTCCCTAGTAGCTCGCAGTCAGAAGCGAACAAGCAGCATTTTTATTGTTTCCGGTTACCAGTTTAGATTTACAGATGAGGTCTAGTGCTATAAATATTCCTCTTGCTGTTACGCACGCTATGATACCTCACATGTGTGGTTTGAAGAATGTTTCCATATGTGGGCGGGCCTTAAATGTGTAAGCCCCGCCCACATATTGAACCCCCGTTCAAACCCCACATGTGAGGTATCATAGCGTACGTTAGAGCGAGAGCAATACTTTTAGCACCTCCTCTGTAAATCTAAACTGGTAACCTGAAACACATAAAAAAGCGTTGCCTATGGGTATTTTCAAGTACTGAAGTTTGGCGCCATTCCATGAGTGTGTGCAATATTAAAGTGTAACATGTTGGGTATCTATTTACTCGGTGTAACATCATCTTTCACATTATGGCCATAAATTGGGCTAACTTTAGTGTATTCTTAATTTGTAACCACTTGAGCCCCAGAGCATATTACTGGTCACTGACGGGGCCATTTTTTGCATTTCAACACTGCGTCATTTTGACTGACAATTGCGTGGTTGTGCGACGTGGCCCCCCAAAAAATTTGGCGTCCTCATCCTCCCCCCCCCCTTTTTTTTTTTTTTTTTTGGTGGTATTTGATCACCTCTGCGTTTTTTCTTATTTTTGCTTGACCCAAAAATATAGCGACAATTTGGTAACTAAAAAAACATCTTTTTTACTGTTTGCTATAATAAATCTCCCCCAAAATATATTCAAAAAATGTTTGCCCTCAGTTTAGGCCGATAAGTATTCTTGGACATATTTTTGGTTGCAAAAAATCACAATAAGCGTTTGATTGGTTTGGGCAAAAGTTCTAAGTAGGGGTTGGTCTTATGGGTTTTTTTTGGAATAATTTTTTGTTTTACTAGTAATGGTGGCTATCATTGTTTTTTCTGGCTAATGCGACATTGTGGCGGACACATTTTTGTGAGATTTGGCATTTTTGTAGCGAGCAATGGTATAGAAATGCATTGCTTACTATAAAAATGACACTGGCAGGGAAGGGGTTAACACTAGGGGCGCGGAAGGGGTTGAATATGTTACCTGGGTGTGTTCTAACTGTAAAGGGGGTGGGACTGTGTAGGGGAAATGACAGATCGCTGTTCATACATTGTAGGGACAGACGAGCAGGCATTCCCCCCCCCCCTGACAGGACCGGGATAAAGGGGAACTCCACCCCAAATTATAAAAAAAAACGGCGTGGGGGTCCCCCTTCAGGTGCACAACAGGCTCTTAGATTTGATCTGGAACATAAGGGGTTAAACCCACGCCAAAAAACGGCGTGGGGTTCCCCCTCAGATCCAGACCAAACCCTTCTCCCAGGCACGCAGTCTGGCCGGACAGGAATGGGGGTGGGGACGAGCGAGCGCCCCCCCCCCTCCTGAGCCGTACCAGACCACATGCCCTCGACATGGGGGAGTGTGTGCTGTGGGGGAGGGGGGCACTGCCCCCCCACCCCAAAGCACTCTTGTCCCCATGTCGATAGGGACAAGAGCCTCTTCCCGACAACCCTGGCCGTTGGTTGTCGGGGTATGCGGGCGGGGGGCTTATCAGAATCTGAGAGCCCCCTATATTAAGGGGGCCCCCAGATTCTGGCCCCCCACCCTATGTGAATGAGTATGGGGTACATCGTACCCCTACCCATTCACCGGGTGGAAAAGTGTAAACACAAAAAAAAACACACAGAAAAAAATAATTTATTAGTCAGCTCCGGGGGTCTTCTGCCGGGACCCCCCACCACCAGCCCATTGGGCCCCGGGCTTCGCCGTCTTCTGCCGGGGGGGGACACCCACCGATGCTCTCCGCCATGTCCAGCCAGGCCCCCACCCCAAAATAAGCTCTTTCACATCCGGGGGGGGCCGGCCGAAAAAAGCAGAGAACAACGGGGGCGGAGCCCCTCGGTCTTCCAGACGTTTTCTGCCGGGGGGGCTCCAGCCCCGCACCGGTCTTCGCCGCCGCCTTCCGCCGGGGGGGACACCCACCGATGCTCTCGGCCATGTTCGGCCAGGCCCCCTACCCCAAATCAAGCTCTTTTACATCCGGGGGGGGGCCGGCGGAAATGGCGGAGAACAACGGGGGCGAAACCCCTCCTCGGTCTCAGTGCAGCTCCTCCCACTGGCAGTAGTTCCGGCTCCTCCCACAGAGCTCATTCTGCTTCCTGCTGGAGAGGAGAGAAGACCTGTCTTCCAGAGCTCCTGTGTTCCAGCCTACCAGGACCAGCCTCCAGCCCCCAGCCCCCTGCCCCGGAAGAGGGGTGGGATGGCCTCCCTCAGCCCCGGAGGTGGACCGGCTTCCGGCCTCCGGAGGAGTCAACAGCACCTGCCCTCCAGCCAGACCACCGCCACCACCATCAGCAGGGAGGACCGTCTCTTCCTGGAGACCCAGGTGGGTCTCTCAGACTGGACAGCCCCTCAGCCAGGTGAGAATGAAGCAAGAACCAGGAGGAGGCGGGATAAAATCAAATCCCTGCTGGTGAGGATATCTCAGGCCTGCGTGGAAAAGATGACTACTCTCGCAGGCCTGAGGGAAAAGAGGGACAGGTGCTCCAGTAATAAAAGATCTGAATTCAAGGGGGCCATCACCACCCTAGGACTAGAAGTAAAAGAAATATGGGAATACCTGGGGGGCTTTTGCCAACGTGGGGCTGGAGAGGCGAACTTCCTAGAGGAGCTCCGGAAGACCCTCCAGCAGGCCAACCGGGAAGGGAGCCAGGCAGCAAGGAGGAGTGGGCGGTCTAAGAAGGGGTCCCAACCCCCCAAACAGCCAGGAGAGTCAGGGGAGCCTGGGTGCAGTGGGGGGGGGGCGAGTGCCGGTGGTGCAGGGCCCAGTATGGCCATAAAACCTGGGGAGGGTTCCCGGGAGCCGATCCCTCGGTCCGTGGAAGGGACTGAGGGGTTGGCGAAGTCCGGGGAGTCCAGTGATCCAGGAGGTCGCCGGGCCCAGGTGCCGCCGGCGGTACCCCCCCGCCATCTTCAGGTCAGCATACCCAGGCTCCCCCAGGATGGTCGCACTGCCACAGCTGAAGCCCGCCATGTGTCGGCTTCCATGACCCCTCAGCTTGCAGAGGAGCGGGAGGATCTGGCCATGGAAAGGCCAGGGACTGCTCCTGCGGCTGCTATGTCATCGGGAGAGAGGCAGACACATGGTGGAGGCATTGTGCTGCGGTCATCTGGAGGGAAACAGCTTGTGTGCAGTGTGGCCAAGATGGCGCCGGCTGTTGGGGGTGGAGTAGACCGGGACCCGGAAGTGACCGCCCAAGAACCGGAAGTGCCCCAGCCGGAACCGGAAGTGCCCCAGCCGGAACCGGAAGTGACCAGACCGAAACCGGAAGTGACCATACCGAAACCGGAAGTGCCCGTCCCGCGACCGGAAGTGCCCCCCCGCGAGTTTGCGGTGGTCGGTGGGGGCTCAGGGGACCTGGGGGATGAGAGGCCGGGGGTACAGGGGTGCCCAGCCCCGGACGCTGCAGCAGGCACCTCCAGGCACCCCCGGCAGGAGATGGACAGAGACGTTGAGGACGGTAAATTGGACGGTAAGCTGCCACCCCCCCAGGTCCCCATGGACACTGCCACAGGCCCCGAGGGGCTCCCTGCAGCACAGGCGGGGTGGGGGGAAAGTCAGGTGGGACCCCTCCCAGTGGACTGTATAGCATACGATTATATCCGGCAGTTGGAGGGGTCCCAGGGGGGCTCCCCCCCAGTACAGGTGGAGTCCCAAGGGGCTGGTGTGGTCGCGGAGGGGTCTGGGTGGGGGAGTTTGGTGGGGGTGGTACCCCCCTCTGCTGTGGTCCCGGGGGGGGGGAGCCTGTAGTCAGGCCAAAGGTGGTGGGTCAGGGTGGTCAGGGTATATCAGCGGGGGTGGGTGCAACACCACCGGCAGGGATGGGGGCCCCCCCGTCCCCCCCCACTTCTGGGGGTGCTGAGGGGGGTGCCCCACTTCCGGAGAACATCTTTCGGGGGTCTCCGGAGGCCAACTTATTGTCTGCCCTAAAGGGGGGTCGCTCTTTCGCCCAGGTGTTGGGCTCTCGTGCCCCTCTGGACCACCTGTACAGCCGGTTTTGGCGCCCAGAATTTCCGCGCCCCCCCTGCTGACCAGGAGAGGACGCAGGGGTCGGCGTGGACGAGGGGTACAGGTGGTCCAGAGAGGAGGCGTAGGAATGTTGTCCAGCTTCGGTACGAGGGTCCGGACCCCTGCCCCCGCTCGAGGTGAGGTGGTGGGCCTGGTACTCTCCTTGGGTTTTGGGGTGGATGACCTTTTTGCTGTCATCCATCCCACCAACACACGGGAGTTTGATATAAGTTTTGTCACTCCCGTGTGTATGGAACGCTTTATCACCGGCTTTGGGTTGGTGAGGGGCGTTGACCCTTGGAAGAGGTACAGGCTCATTCCCATCTCCAGGCAGGAGGAGGTTAAGAACATCACCATCCTGGTGAGGAATGAGTCGCTCCCTCCGGAGGACATTGCCACCTGGCTCGGGAGGTACGGGCAGTTGCAGACCCCCCTGAGGAAGAACCTTGATGAGCGCGGGGTCTGGACCGGGGCTTGGCTGACCAGGATCCGGCTCAAGAGGGAGGGCAACAGTGTTGCCCACCTCCCTGGCAGCGCCTTTCTAGGCAGAGACCGGATCCTGGCGTTCTACCCGGGACAGCCCCGTCGTTGCTTCAAGTGCGGCAGCCCGACCCACATGAGCTCGGACTGCACGGTGGTCAGATGTGGCCGGTGCCACGAGTTTGGCCACCAGTCCGAGTCATGTGGGAAGATATGCTGCAACTTGTGTGGTGAGATGGGGCACCCATTTAGCAGGTGTCCCAAAGCATATCGGGGTTCTTCCTCAGGGGGGGGACCTCCCGGGCCGGGAGCGGCCGAAGCCCCCCCGGCGAGTGATGGCCGGGGGGGTGGGGATCCTGGAGCCCCTAGTACTACTCCGGAGGGACCAACAGGCCCATTGCCTCAAAGAAGGCGGAGCAGGCGTGGGCGTGGGGCTCCCCCCCCGGGGGACACGGGCTCGGTTGGCCAGGAGGCTCCCGATCCTCCGGAGGGCGGAGCCGGTGGGGAGGAGTCGGGGAGGCCTGGGGGTCCCGGGCCTGAGGGTCCGGGGCCAGGGCCTTCCTCTCCTAATGTTGCAGGGCCGATCCCCATCCCCCTTCCCTTTCCCCCTCCTCACCATTGCCCCTCCCCTCCACCTGGCCCTCCATCTGTTTCCCCATGCCCTCCTCCCTCATCTTCCCCTCCTCGTACCCCCCCCCCCTCGCCCCCCCCCTCCCAAGTCCCGTCCCCCCCCTTCCCCTTCTTCTTCCCGTCCAGCTAAGTCTGGTCCCCCCCCTGTCCTCTCCCCTGTCTCTGGCCCCCCTCCTGCCTCTTCCATTCCCCCCCCTTCTGGACCCAGAGTCTCCTCTGGCCCTGTGGCCATGGAGATGGAAGCTGCTCGAGCCTCATCCAAGAGGGAAATCTCGAGCAGCGGGTCCGAGGAGGGGGGTGGTGTAGTCATCTCGGAGAGGTGGCAGGAGTGGGAGCAGGTGAGACGCAAAAAGAAGAAGGGGAAGGCTGCCAGATCTGGGGGCGGGAAGTCCCCAGTGAAGGGTGGGGTTCCCCCAGGGGCACGAAGTGGGGTGTCCCTGGGGAACCCGTTTGGTATCTTCTCCTCCTCCTCGGGCTCAGAGGAGGAGGAAGTGTAGATATGTAAATATGTTTTTGTGTTTGTAGTATGAAGGAGAACATGACCACTTTCAATCATTCTGATGGCGGTACCCTCTCCAATACGGCTTGCGACCATTAATGTCGCAAGTATTCGTTCTGCGGGAGCTCGTTTTATGGCCTTCGATTTTCTCAGCCGTGTTGAAGCTGACATTTTGTTTTTGCAGGAGACCTGGCTGGCATCTGTGGCAGAGATGCATCTAGCAAAGAGGGAGTGGAGATGTGGGCCCTCCCTCTGGTCTCTTGCGGCCGAGCCCTGCAGTGGGGTTGCGGTCCTTTTTAAGACTGGTCCGGTGGCTTGCCGGCGAGTGATTGAAGTGGAGATCGGTAGATGTCTGGTGGTGGACGCTGTCGTGAGGGGGCAATTCCTCCGGCTCATAAATTTTTATGGGCCTCAAACTAGGAGGGAGAGGAGGAGCCTCCTTACGGCGGTTAAGCCTTATCTTTTTACGTCCCAGCAGGTGATTTTTGGTGGCGATTTCAATATGATCACTAGGCCCAAAGACCGGGCAGGTGCCGCCAACCCTCTGGGATATGATAGTATTTTTTTGAATAACGTAGTGAGGGAGGCCAGGTTTGGTGGATGTGCACGTTCGTCACCTCCCCAACCTCACTGGTTTCACATTTTCCCGAGGTAGTAGTAAGAGTAGATTAGATAGGTTTTTTTTAAAGGAGGACTCTGTCTGCTCGGCTCCTGAGCTGCAGTCGGTAGAGTTCTCCGATCACTGTATGGTATCTGTGGCCCTGAATGTCGCTGACACTCCTCAGAAAGGGAGGGGTTTGTGGCGCCTGAATGGGTCGCTACTGGAGGATCCTGAGGTTAGGGAAGCCTATGAGGTTTTCTTCCTGGGCCAGACCTCGCTCCTTGAGGGCAACTGCTCCCGCCTTGAGTGGTGGGAAGTAGTTAAAAAGAGGTCTGGCGACTTTTTTCCGGGAAATCTCTGGGTACAGGGCAGCTTCCAAGTACCAGGCTTACCAGAGACTACGCAGGCAGCTTGACCGCCTGGTGTCCTCTGGGGGCTCTCAGGAACAGATATCCGGTCTGAAGGCGCAGATGAAGGAGTGTCAGTACGACCGTCTCGCCTCCCTGGTTTTGAGAGGGATTATGGGAAGTTTATCTCTCCTGATCCCTACAGGAGCTGTGGTGAGGTGGCGAGGTCGAAGGTCGTACATGGCCTGAAGGATGCCTCAGGATCTCTGGTCCGGTCCAGATCGGGATCCTGGGTGTCGTCAGAGACCACTTTTCGGACCTCCTGAAGAAGCGGCCTCTAGACATGGAGAAAGTCAGGGAATTCCTTGATGAGACCCCGCTGGAAGTGGGGTCTGACCTTCCTGACTCTCTGACAGAAGAGATCTCGGTAGCTGAAGTTGAGCAGGCTATTAGCTCTTTAGCTTCTAAAAAGTCACCTGGGCCCGATGGGCTCACGGCCGAGTTCTACAAAACCTTTAAGAGCCTCTTGGCTCCTCATCTGAGGGACGTGTTTAGTGAATGTTTGGCCTATGGCCTGCTGCCTCCCTCAATGAGAAGGTCAGCTCTGATCCTACTGTCAAAGGGAAAGATCCGTCTGTGGTGGAGAATTGGCGTCCGATCGCCCTTCTTACCACAGATAGGAAGATACTGGCAAAGATCTTGTTTACACGTCTGTCTGCTTTGGCGGGCAGGATGCTGTCTCCCTCTCAGCACTGCACAATTCCTGGCCGGGGCACTTTTAGTGCCGTCCTGAGCGTCCGGGAGGCTGTGGAAAGGTGCAGGGCTGATGGCAGCGAGCGGTATCTGCTTGCATTGGATCAGGCTAAGGCGTTTGATCGGGTGAACCACGAGTACCTTTGGCTGCTTCTGAGGAGATACGGTCTGCCTGATCAATTCGTTGATTGGCTGCAGGTATTGTATAGGGGAGCTGAGAGCTTCCCTCTTGTCAACGGTTTGGGTGGGCCGGGCCTTTGCCGTGGACTCTGGCGTCCGGCAGGGGTGCCCGCTGAGCCCCCTCCTGTACATCTTTGCGGTCGACCCCTTCGTAAGGAGGCTAGACTGCGGGCGTCTGGGGGGGGTTCCGGTGGACCTGTCGGGGGTCCGTTTTCGGCGGTGAGGGTTGTGGCCTATGCGGACGACGTCTCGGTGGTGGTATCTGGTCGTGAGGAGGCCCATTATGTGGAGTCCCAGATCGGGTGCTACTCTGAGGCGTCAGGCTCGCTGGTCAATTGGGACAAGAGTGAAGTTTTCTGGTTGGGGAAGGAGGGGGAGCAGTTCCCCCTTCCGGACGTGTTCCCCACGCCCGTACCAGAGATTCGAGTTCTTGGCATTCATTTCGGCCCGGGTGATTATCCCAAGCTAAACTGGGAGCGCAGGCTGGTGAGTGCCACTCGAAGGTGAAGGCCTGGAAAGGTTGGAAACTTTCCCTGAGGGAAAGGGTAAGCTTGGTCAAGACGTACTTATTGCCTGAGTTTCTCTTTGTAAGCTATGTGTGTCTTTTGCCAGCATCTCTCTATGCTCGGGTCTATGGTCTGTTCTTCCTGCTGTTGTGGGGAAGCAGACTGAACCTGATCAGAGGGAGGTCACATACCGCCAGCGACGGCAAGGTGGGTTGGACATGGTCAACCCGGTGGTGTTCTTTGTCACCATCTTTGTTAAATACAATTTGCAGTCCATATTTGTGGACGAGCCTTCCTGGTGGGAGTGTTCATGCAAGGACTGGCTCTTGCTGTTCTTGAGGCAGTGGGGGAGGGGGGGAGGCCCGGCGATCTGAGGAGATCGCATGGGTATCTCCCTTCCTATGTCCCCCTGGCATTAAAGGTACTGAGGCAGTGGCGGATAACTGCCCTGGAGGTGGGCTCTTTGGGTCGGCGGAGCTGTACCTGAGGGTCATGGCCTCGGACATTTTGAAGCCCCTGTCTTTGAGGGACTGCCCTGAGAGGGTCCTCACGGAGGGGCTAGCCCTCTTGAATTCTTCTAGAATTCCAAGTAAGTTTTGGGATCTCGCATGGAGGTCGTTCCATGGACGACTCTATGTCCGTGCGAATCTCAAATACAGGAACCTGGGGGACAGGGACTGCCCCCGTCAGGAATGTGGTGGGACATTGGAGACCATGGACCATTTTCTGGTCCAATGTCCCTTCAACATGGAGGTTCTTACGAAGGTAGGGGGTGCCATTGGCTACCCCCGCCTTCCGGCCCTGACCTATGCTGAGCGAGTGTATGGTGATTTTGGGGTCCGCAGGGGATTTGAGTTATCGTCACTTTATTTAGTCAGCCTAGTTGTGCTTTATTACACTTGGCACGCTCGGTGTTTGGTGTCCACTAGGGACAAAATCCTGCCTGTGCATGAGGTGGTGGGCGGTATCTTTCGGGTTGAGTTGGTGAAGGTGCGGGATCTGGAAAGGAGCAGGTCGGGCCTGAGAGGTGTGCCCATTTATGGAGGGGGTTCCTCTTCCAGCCCCCTTAGGTCACGGCTCTGCCCCTCTCCATGGGTAGGGGCATCTATCCTTTTTCACCCCCTTAGATTTTGTTTATGGTATTTTTTTTTTGAAATAAGGCTACAGACATGTCTGACTATCATGTTCTTGCTCATACGTGGGTTGTAGGTATTTGTTGTTGTGATGGTGGGGTGTGTTGTGGGTTGGCGATGATCTGGACAGTAGTGGTTTCTATGGACTTTAATATCTCCCTACTGTACCAGTGAGCCGTTTTAAGTGGTGTTTTTTTTGGCAATGATCTGGGCAAGCTTTTCTGATGGACTATAAAGACTTTCTCTTGTACCAGTGAGCCTGTTGTAAATACCTGTTCTGGTGCTATTTTTTTTTTTTTTTTTTTTTTTTCGTTATAGTTATTTCTTGGTGGGTGGAGGTCGGTGATTTGATGGTTTGTGTTTTATTGTTTGTTTTTGTGTTATTTGGTTTATTTAGTTATTTTGTTTATTTTATATATTTGTTAACCTTTTGGTCGTAGTTTTATAAATAAAAAATTACCCCTCCTCGGTCTCAGTACACAGCTCCACCCACTGGCAGTAGTTCCGGCTCCTCCCACAGAGCTCATTCTGCTTCCTGCTGGAGAGGAGAGAAGACCTGTCTTCAGAGCTCCTGTGTTCCAGCCTACCAGGACCAGCCTCCAGCCCCCAGCCCCCTGCCCCGGAAGAGGGGGGATGGCCTCCCTCAGCCCCGGAGGTGGACCGGCTTCCGGCCTCCGGAGGAGTCAACAGCACCTGCCCTCCAGCCAGACCACCGCCACCACCATCAGCAGGGGAGGACCGTCTCTTCCTGGAGACCCAGGAGGGTCTCTCAGACTGGACAGCCCCTCAGCCAGGTGAGAATGAGGCAAGAACCAGAGGAGGCGGGATAAAATCAAATCCCTGCTGGTGAGGATATCTCAGGCCTGCGTGGAAAAGATGACTACTCTCGCAGGCCTGAGGGAAAAGAGGGACAGGTGCTCCAGTAATAAGAGATCTGAATTCAAGGGGGCCATCACCACCCTAGGACTAGAAGTAAAAGAAATATGGGAATACCTGGGGGGCTTTTGCCAACGTGGGGCTGGAGAGATGAACTTCCTAGAGGAGCTCCGGAGGACCCTCCAGCAGGCCAACCGGGAAGGGAGCCAGGCAGCGAGGAGGAGCGGGCGGTCTAAGAAGGGGTCCCAACCCCCCAAACAGCCAGGAGAGTCAGGGGAGCCTGGGTGCAGTGGGGGGGGGCGAGTGCCGGTGGTGCAGGGCCCAGTATGGCCATAAAACCTGGGGAGGGTTCCCGGGAGCCGATCCCTCGGTCCGTGGAAGGGACTGGGGGGTTGGCGAAGTCCGGGGAGTCCAGTGATCCAGGAGGTCGCCGGGCCCAGGTGCCGCCGGCGGTACCCCCCCGCCATCTTCAGGTCAGCATACCCAGGCTCCCCCAGGATGGTCGCACTGCCACAGCTGAAGCCCGCCATGTGTCGGCTTCCATGACCCCTCAGCTTGCAGTGGAGCGGGAGGATCTGGCCATGGAAAGGCCAGGGACTGCTCCTGCGGCTGCTATGTCATCGGGAGAGAGGCAGACACATGGTGGAGGCATTGTGCTGCGGTCATCTGGAGGGAAACAGCTTGTGTGCAGTGTGCCAAGATGGCGCCGGCTGTTGGGGGTGGAGTAGACCGGGACCCGGAAGTGACCGCCCAAGAACCGGAAGTGCCCCAGCCGGAACCGGAAGTGCCCCAGCCGGAACCGGAAGTGACCAGACCGAACCGGAAGTGACCATACCGAAACCGGAAGTGCCCGTCCCGCGACCGAAAGTGCCCCCCCGCGAGTTTGCGGTGGTCGGTGGGGGCTCAGGGGACCTGGGGGATGAGAGGCCGGGGGTGCAGGGTTGCCCAGCCCCGGACGCTGCAGCAGGCACCTCCAGGCACCCCCGGCAGGAGATGGACAGAGACGTTGAGGACGGTAAATTGGACGGTAAGCTGCCACCCCCCCAGGTCCCCATGGACACTGCCACAGGCCCCGAGGGGCTCCCTGCAGCACAGGCGGGGTGGGGGGAAAGTCAGATGGGACCCCTCCCAGTGGACTGTATAGCATATGATTATATCCGGCAGTTGGAGGGGTCCCAGGGGGGCTCCCCCCCAGTACAGGTGGAGTCCCAAGGGGCTGGTGTGGTCGCGGAGGGGTCTGGGTGGGGGAGTTTGGTGGGGTGGTACCCCCCTCTGCTGTGGTCCCGGGGGGGGGGAGCCTGTAGTCAGGCAAAGGTGGTGGGTCAGGGTGGTCAGGGTATATCAGCACGGGGGTGGGTGCAACACCACCGGCAGGGATGGGGGCCCCCCCCGTCCCCCCCCACTTCTGGGGGTGCTGAGGGGGGTGCCCCACTTCCGCGAGAACATCTTGGGGTCTCCGGAGGCCAACTTATTGTCCTGCCCTAAAGGGGGGGTCGCTCTTTTCGCCCAGGTGTTGGGCTCTCGTTCCCCTCTGGACCACCTGTACAGCCCGTTTTGGCGCCCAGAATTTCCGCGCCCCCCCTGCTGACCAGGAGAGGACGCAGGGGTCGGCCGTGGACGAGGGGTACAGGTGGTCCAGAGAGGAGGCGTAGGAATGTTGTCCAGCTTCGGTACGAGGGTCCGGACCCCTGCCCCGCTCGAGGTGAGGTGGTGGGCCTGGTACTCTCCTTGGGTTTTGGGGTGGATGACCTTTTGCTGTCATCCATCCCACCAACACACGGGAGTTTGATATAAGTTTTTGTCACTCCCCCGTGTGTATGGAACGCTTTATCACCGCTTTGGGTTGGTGAGGGGCGTTGACCCTTGGAAGAGGTACAGGCTCATTCCCATCTCCAGGCAGGAGGAGGTTAAAGAACATCACCATCCTGGTGAGGAATGAGTCGCTCCCTCCGGAGGACATTGCCACCTGGCTCGGGAGGTACGGGCAGTTGCAGACCCCCCTGAGGAAGAACCTTGATGAGCGCGGGGTCTGGACCGGGGCTTGGTTGACCAGGATCCGGCTCAAGAGGGAGGGCAACAGTGTTGCCCACCTCCCTGGCAGCGCCTTTCTAGGCAGAGACCGGATCCTGGCGTTCTACCCGGGACAGCCCCGTCGTTGCTTCAAGTGCGGCAGCCCGACCCACATGAGCTCGGACTGCACGGTGGTCAGATGTGGCCGGTGCCACGAGTTTGGCCACCAGTCCGAGTCATGTGGGAAGATATGCTGCAACTTGTGTGGTGAGATGGGCACCCATTTAGCAGGTGTCCCAAAGCATATCGGGGTTTCTTCCTCAGGGGGGACCTCCCGGGCCGGGAGCGGCCGAAGCCCCCCCGCGGTGATGGCCGGGGGGGTGGGATCCTGGAGCCCCTAGTACTACTCCGGAGGGACCAACAGGCCCATTGCCTCAAAGAAGGCGGGGCAGGCGTGGGCGTGGGGCTCCCCCCCCGGGGGACACGGGCTCGGTTGGCCAGAGGCTCCCGATCCTCCGGAGGGCGGAGCCGGGGGTGGGGAGAGTCGGGGAGGCCTGGGGGTCCCGGGCCTGAGGGTCCGGGGCCAGGGCCTTCCTCTCCTAATGTTGCAGGGCCGATCCCCATCCCCCTTCCCTCTCCCCCTCCTCACCATTGCCCCACCCATCCACCTGGCCCTCCATCTGTTTCCCCATGCCCTCCTCCCTCATCTTCCCCTCCTCGTACCCCCCCCCCTCGTCCCCCCCTCCCAAGTCCCGTCCCCCCCCCTTCCCCTTCTTCTTTCCCGTCCAGCTAAGTCTGGTCCCCCCCCTGTCCTCTCCCCTGTCTCTGGCCCCCCTCCTGCCTCTTCCATTCCCCCCCCTTCTGACCCAGAGTCTCCTCTGGCCCCTGTGGCCATGGAGATGGAAGCTGCTCGAGCCTCATCCAAGAGGGAAATCTCGAGCAGCGGTCCGAGGAGGGGGGTGGTGTAGTCATCTCGGAGAGGTGGCAGGAGTGGGAGCAGGTGAGACGCACAAAAGAAGAAGGGGAAGGCTGCCAGATCTGGGGGCGGAAAGTCCCCAGTGAAGGGTGGGGTTCCCCCAGGGGCACGAAGTGGGTGTCCCTGGGGAACCCCGTTTGGTATCTTCTCCTCCTCCTCGGGCTCAGAGAGGAGGAAGTGTAGATATGTAAATATGTTTTTGTGTTTGTAGTATGAAGGAGAACATGACCACTTTCAATCATTCTGATGGCGGTACCCTCTCCAATACGGCTTGCGACCATTAATTCGCAAGTATTCGTTCTGCGGGAGCTCGTTTTATGGCCTTCGATTTTCTCAGCCGTGTTGAAGCTGACATTTTGTTTTTGCAGGAGACCTGGCTGGCATCTGTGGCAGAGATGCATCTAGCAAAGAGGGAGTGGAGATGTGGGCCTCCCTCTGGTCTCTTGCGGCCGAGCCCTGCAGTGGGGTTGCGGTCCTTTTTAAGACTGGTCCGGTGGCTTGCGGCGAGTGATTGAAGTGGAGATCGGTAGATGTCTGTGGTGACGCTGTCGTGAGGGGCAATTCCTCCGGCTCATAAATTTTTATGGGCCTCAAACTAGGAGGGAGAGGAGGAGCCTCCTACGGCGGTTAAGCCTTATCTTTTTACGTCCCAGCAGGTGATTTTTGGTGGCGATTTCAATATGATCACTAGGCCCAAAGACCGGGCAGGTGCCGCCAACCCTCTGGGATATGATAGTATTTTTTTGAATAACGTAGTGAGGGAGGCCAGGTTGGTGATGTGCACGTTCGTCACCTCCCCAACCTCACTGGTTTCACATTTTCCCGAGGTAGTAGTAAGAGTAGATTAGATAGTTTTTTTTAAAGGAGGACTCTGTCTGCTCGGCTCCTGAGCTGCAGTCGTAGATTCTCCGATCACTGTATGGTATCTGTGGCCCTGAATGTCGCTGACACTCCTCAGAAAGGGAGGGGTTTTGTGGCGCCTGAATGGTCGCTACTGGAGGATCCTGAGGTTAGGGAAGCCTATGAGGTTTTCTTCCTGGGCCAGACCTCGCTCCTTGAGGGCAACTGCTCCCCCCGCCTTGAGTGGTGGGAAGTATTAAAAAGAGGTCTGGCGACTTTTTCCGGGAAATCTCTGGTACAGGCAGCTTCCAAGTACCATGCTTACCAGAGACTACGCAGGCAGCTTGACCGCCTGGTGTCCTCTGGGGCTCTCAGGAACAGATATCCGTCTGAAGGCGCAGATGAAGGAGTGTCAGTACGACCGTCTCGCCTCCCTGTTTTTGAGAGGGATTATGGGAAGTTTATCTCTCCTGATCCCTACAGGAGCTGTGGTGAGGTGGCGAGGTCGAAGGTCGTACATGGCCTGAAGGATGCCTCAGGATCTCTGGTCCGGTCCAGATCGGGGAACCTGGGTGTCGTCAGAGACCACTTTTCGGACCTCCTGAAGAAGCGGCCTCTAGACATGGAGAAAGTCAGGGAATTCCTTGATGAGACCCCCGCTGGAAGTGGGGTCTGACCTTCCTGACTCTCTGACAGAAGGATCTCGGTAGCTGAAGTTGAGCAGGCTATTAGCTCTTTAGCTTCTAAAAAGTCACCTGGGCCCGATGGGCTCACTGCCGAGTTTCAACAAAACCTTTAGAGCCTCTGGCTCCTCATCTGAGGGACGTGTTTAGTGAATGTTTGGCCTATGGCCTGCTGCCACCCTCAATGAGAAGGTCAGCTCTGATCCTA
>JAJQKJ010000084.1:0-75851 GCA_029574335.1 Rana kukunoris
TTTTTGCGTTATCAGTTAAATTTTAAAGCAAGTTGTCTTTTTTTAAAACAAAGGTTAAATAACCGATGGGGCCTACACACGAACGGTTTTGACCGATGAAAACGGTCCATCATCCTCTGGTTAACTGATCGTGTGTACGCAGACTAAAAGTACAATTACACTTAGGAACAGTAATTGCCTCTAAATGACATATGTATCCTGTAACTCCTATCAAGAGCAAACCTACTCCATGTTTCAGGCATCTTGAGAGATGTATTCTGGCAGAGCACTGTGATGTGTATAGGAATGGACATATGGTTATACAGTGTCCTGCTGGTCCCATAGCAACCCACTGGTTGCTACTGGTTTCAGAGCTGAGGAGACAGTATGCATATATATATATATATATATATATATATATATATATATAAAACGGTCACCACCGCTTACGACCTTCCATCCAACCACAACAAGCTTATCTGACACACTCTGACAATCTTGCATACACGATCCATATCCATTCCCATAAACAAGACGAGACTCAAGCTCTGCACTTGCTTCCTAAGATATGACCCTTTATTGATATTTTCTCAGCTTCTTATACAGTTTCAAGCATAATGCAGTTAATCACAGGACAATGTAGTCTCCACCCCCCTTCACACCATGGGGGGCTTCAATCACCTTAAAAGGCATTCAGGTAAGCTAAACATGACGGCACCGCATCATCAATGGAGTTCAATTAACCTTGAATAATAACACAGACATCTAGTTGAATAAGTTATCTAGACAGCTTTATCACACAATGGCAGAGTCTTGTGAGAGTGGGTGCAATCAACACCTTTTCAACGGAATGTCTTTACAGTGAATAGCCAACACCTTAAGATATTTCAATAGCCTATTATACAAAGGTATGAGTCACTGTCTGGTTGACCTGGTCATGTCATCATGAACTCCTTGTGATATCTCAAGACATCCACTTTGTAATATTCCAGTCCTGCAATATGAATTATTATTAATGTCCCTTCTTCTGCAATATATGAATTATGATTTCTTTGTCACCCTATGGCCCTAGTGGACATAAGGTGACCCTAGACATAGGAATATCTCAGTCTGTCACGGTTCATTCCGTCACAATATATATATGTACATACTATGTATATATATATATATATATATATATATATATATATATATATAAAAAACATGCCATCATCCAAATGCAAAATTCTTTTAGCAGGTTCCATAAGGGCTCAGTAGGAACTAAGTAATAAACTTTAACTGAGTATCCATCAACTTAAAAGTAAAACTACAGCCAAAGTTTGGATGGAACAGGAACAAGTTAGACCCTATGTCAAGTACTTATTGAGGTGTTTATTTTCTCTCCTTTCCTGTGGACAACAACACAAAAAGTGTGGAAAAATCTATTAGGCCGCGTACACACGATCAAATCTGTCTGCTGGAAACGGTCTGCCAGACCGTCCCAGCAGACAGATTAGATCGTGTGTACGGGCGAGCCGACGGATTTGGCCAGCCGACAGATTTGAAAGCATGCTTTCAATTCTGTCAGCTGGGAACCCGTCCGCCCGACATGTCTGCTGGTTAGTACGCTAACCAGCAGACATGTCTTCTCGCACACGCGTCAAATGGTTTTGACGCATGCGTGGAAGTGTTTTACTTCCCGGTGCGGTGGCGTGGCGGCGACAACGTCATCGCCACGTCAGCGCGCCGTCTGCTGGCGGGGATTTTGGTTTGATCGTGTGTACACGATCAAACCAATACGTCCCTAGCAGACCGATTTGTTCAAATCGGTCTGTCCGACCGATTTGAACAAATCTGTCTGCTCGTGTGTATGGGGCCTTAGTGACACAGTCAACAATCAACACATTTCATTATTTTATTTTTTCATAGTGATTTTTATTTAGGAAAAATAGTAACATGCAGAGAAGTTGAACATGAATTGTATAATAACAATTGTTGATACAAAATTATGCAATAGGTGAGAGTCAGTTGACAATGCATAAACCTTCTAGATATTGGTCCAGTCACTATGTAGTCTACAGTTTGTGTAACCAACAACTTGGAGCAACATGTTAATTAAACAAAATAATTAGTTCAGAGTTTTAACTACCAGTATGTATGATTATGGAGGTAAAGGCTATAATCCATGGTTCCCAAGAGGCAAATTAGTATAGACGAGTCAGTTATGGTTTAGGTCAAGTCCATCGTTGGGGAGGGACTTGTAATAAATCAGGCTTGTATTGGGCATGGTGTGATGGGCTTGTGTGGTGTATGCATCATTTCATTGTTTTTACTCACTTTTGATTTGGTCATGTAAGGCCAATTTATAAAAATGGGGTCACTGGAAACTAGAGGAGAAAATTTACACTACTGCCAAAGCAACCAATTACATTTTTTTGTTTAATCCGAAAGAGGAAAGGTAACCGGATGCTTTCTCCAGTTATTTTACTTTAGTATTGCAAAACTGCTCCTTGCCCAACCCTTCCATGACATTGTATCATAAAAGCAGACCTTATTATACATTTTGATGCCTGCTGAGCTGTAATATAGTGAAAAACAGTAATTGCATAATGGGAAAAAATTACATTTTGCACATGTAGTCAGGTCCTTGGCTAGAGTCAGAGAGTGATTTAGGACACTGTGCTGCAGTGCTATCTGTGCTCAAGAAAGGACTTCAGCTGAATGGCTTACCACTACCTTGCTCCATCCACCAGGGGGAGCTGACAAGCATAAGATGCTGAAGAGACTTGATTGTTGGCAGCACTGAAACATGTGATATGAAGTTTGAGAAAAAAAACTTCACTATGGAGTTAATGATCTTTTGTACTACAATTCCCAATGAGAACCGGGTATAAAAAGAGAGAATAGTATTTTCGCAGGCTGAATACCAAGGGATTTTCTCTTTGCCCCGACGCTAGCTGGCCTGAAAAACTAGGGATAAAGACGGCTCATTCAGATAGCTGTTTTACAAGAACTTTGCCTATTGGCCTACAGGGAGTCTTAGGCCTCGTAAATGAAACATTGTTTTCCTCGACGAGTTCCTTGTTAGGCTTGTCGAGAATCTTGACAAGCTTTCTTTGCATACACACTGTCAAGACAAAATCTCGTCGTTCTTAAACGCAGTGGCGTACAACACGTATGACGGCGCTATAAAGGGGAAGTTTGATTCCACTCACACTGTCAAGACAAAATCTTGTCCTTCTCAAACGCAGTGACGTACAACACATATGACGGCACTATAAAGGGGAAGTTTGATTCCACTGGCACAACCCTTGGGGCTGCTTTTGCTAATCTCATGTTACTGCATGTTAAGTAAAAGTTTGGTGAGAGACGATTTGCGCTTTTCAGTCTGTTACAGCGCGACGAATGTGCTATCTCCATTACAAACCCTACTTTTATCGAAGGCACGCTCCCATCTCATACTTTATTCTGAGCTTGCGTGGGTTTCTAAGCATACACACGAACGTGTTTCTCATCGTAAACCAGTGTGACGAGAAACACGACGAGGAAATTGAGACTCCCGACGAGGAAAAAGAGAACTTGTTCCACGACAGTTTTCTCGACGAAAAACATACACACGACCGTTTTGCAAAAAATCTCTGCCACCAAGTTTCTTGATGAATTCTGTCGAGGAAAACGGTCGTGTGTACGAGGCCTCACATTTAATCGCTGCCAATTCAAACAGAGTGTACTCTAAAGTGAATATAGCTTACTGTTTACACAGTACTTATCATAGTATTGATTATCATTGCTGTTTTCTAATGCCATTGCTTATTGCTTTTTTTGTGGATTACCAGGTTTACTTTTTTTTCTAGTATAGCTGCATAGCAATCCATTCTATGCTGCTATAGTCTAGTGAACTTTTTGTCTAGTGAACTGTGATTGACCTAATTCTTTACTTACTCATTTATGTGCACACTACTATTTACTGCAAAACATTATAATATCATGGGTTCATTTACAACTAACCAGTGTGATGTTTGCATTTTTGATACTGAACAGTATAGCTTAGTTGTGTGCAGGATATCTATATTGGTGCTTCCAGTGGTGGCACAGTTTTTATTTGCTTAACCTGATGTGTCAGTGGGACTGAGGTTGTTTTCATATTTAAGGCAGAAGAACAGAGACCCCAATCTACAAAGCAGCTCCTGCAGGGGTAGTACTACAACACACATATATCTTTTTTCATCAGCATGAATACAAAGAACAATGCTAAGTGGATATATTACAAAATTATGCCCCACATGAAGATAATCCGAAGTAAGATGATTGGTCTTGGCAAACATGATTACTTGACATGTACAGACTGGAATATTTTGTTTCGTTTTTTCGTTATCGTTTGGAAAATTAATTAATTTAGTTACTCCCGAAAATCGTTTTGATTTATTTCGTTTTTCGTTGGGGAATAGCTTTCGTCCGAAAATCCAATAATACTTGGTTTCTGCCGAGTAGTCAAAAGAATATTCGACGCAACGTCGAATCTTTACGCCTACAAGAGTTCTAATGTTGTATGACTAGTAATAATGTCGAATCTATTTTCTCATAAATTGAAATCTATTCTCTGTAATGTCGAATCTATTATTTCTATAGTGTCGAATCTTTTTTCTATAATGTCAAATCTTTTCCCTATAATGTCGAATATTTTCCCTATAATGTCGAATCTCTCTATATCTAATTTTTACCACAACGAAAACGAAAATAAAGCATTTTTTATGTCGGATCTTTCGGTTTTCATTTCTTGCACTTTCGTTTGTTAAAACGATAACGAAAAAACAAGATTTTCGGACGAAAATGCATTCTAACGAAAACGAATGCACATGTCTAATGCACATGTCTAATGATTTAATATTTTGGTAACTAAGTTTCCCCTCTCTTCTTCTGTTTCAAAGTACCCAATATTTGGATAAAAAAAGGTAGAGCATCCATCATTTACTTTTCAAGAATTCTGGATGTGGTTCAGAAACTGCGTAGATAAGTTATTACAAGGTCCCAAAGGTGCTTCATTGTAAAGTAGGTAGAGACTGATGCAGTTGTCAGTGCTGGAAGGTGAAATGATTTATGTAAGGGAATACATAATATGCAGATATACACGAGTTACTGTATCTAACAGATATTTAGCATATTTCTATCCGTAATTAAGCCATATGGAAATTTTCAGGCATGTGCATATGTTCACTCACCTTCTAGGATTGGCTAGATAAATAAAAATACTTATTCTGTAAATAAAAATGAAAGTAGTAAAAACGCAATGTGCAATGCAGAACCTATAGCAGCTAATCAGAACGCATTTTGTGTTTTGGCCTCAGTAAATCAAATTGTGATTATCTGCTATGAGTTACTATTATTACACTAATTGTGAAGTTTTACCTGCATTGTTTCATGAGTAACTCCAAAAATTGCTCTGACTTTTAACTGGTTAAAAATCAACTGTAATGAAAAATCTTTAATTTTGATGTCATTTATACAAGTAATCATAGTATTTGGTATATAAAAGGTAGGCCTCTAATGAGTATAATGAACCAAAACAAGGAAAGGGGTAACATCATCCTAAAGTGACAACCGAAGAAAATCTCCATCTCGTTACCCAAGGACTACATAAATAACATAATATAAAACCAATTTTATTGGTACAAAATCTAAAAATTCATACTACCAGATGCATAAAAAAATTACATATATCACTGGTAACATGACACCCTTAGGAATGAAAAAAACGAAGGGTGTAATGTGCAGTTAATCCTCTACATGTTTCGCAGACAATTCCGCTTCTTCAGGAGGAAAAATGTAATTCTCTGTATCAAAGCATAATAACAATTGATAATACATGGTTAATGATTAATGATAACTACGATTACAACAGTGATACAAGGGGGTAGACACAAGGTTGCTTACCAAGAACCAGCATCCAAGAGAGGCAAAGGCAGAAGCGGCAACATTCCTCCCCCATGTCGGGCATGAGGGCATACAGTGAGCGTGTGGACTGGTGCACCACCCAATAGACTGTGAATACAAATTGTGTAAAAAATATATAATATATTCCCAGTTTATTGGGTGGTGCGCCTGTCCGCACGCTCGCTGTATGCCCCTCGTGCCCATCGTAAGGAGGTATGTTGGTGCATCTGCTTCTGCCTCTCTTGGACACTGGTTCTCAATTTGCCCACCCAATCTTAAACTGTTGAAAATATATTTATGCATACGTATACACTATTAGGGCCAGATTCTCATATATATTCTGCGGCGTAGCGTAAGCCATTTACACTACGCCGCCGCTGCGTACTAGAGCAAGTGCTTTATTCTCAAAGCACTTGCTCCGTAGTTTGCGTTGGCGTCTCGTAAATCGCCAAGCGTAAACCCGCGCAATTCAAATGGGGTGGCTTGTATTTAAATTAAGCGCGCCCCCGCGTCGAACGAACTGCGCATGCGCCGGCCGGGGAAAAATCCCAGTGCGCATGCTCCAAAGGACGTCACATTTTCTCAATGTAAACGACGTAATCGCAGCGTACGCCAGCCCCATTGAGAATCGACGTACGCAAACGACGTAAACGACGCACAACACGACGCGGTCCCGAGGCCATACTTAACATGGCATCCGACGGGACACGACGGCATCCGACGGGACCTCGTAAGGTTACTCCACATAGAAGCTGGGGTAACCTTACGCGAACGAAAACGACGTACGCGACGACGGGGCGGCGTAAAAGCGATCGAGAATCGGCGTACTACTTCATTTGCATATGCAAATGAAAAAACAACGTAAAGGCCACCTAGTGGCCGGAGTTGTCATTACACCTACGATCCGAAAGTGTAATGCTTTTACACTTGTCGGATGTAGAAGCGTATCTATGCAAAAGTGATGCTAAGCATCACGCGCATAGATACGAGGACAAAAAAAAGGCGTTACGACGGGGTATCTGAGATACTCCGTCGTAACGCCTCTGAGAATCTGGCCCTTAGTCTTTCATTCTTCTACCAGTGGTCTCCAAACTTTTCAAACAAAGGGCCAGTTTATAGTCCTTCAGACTTTAGGAGGGCCAGATTGGGGCAGATAATGTCCCAGGCCCAGCATCAGTGAGAATAAATATGGCCTCCGGGATGGTGGTCAGTAGGAGGAGTAGTGCCCCTATCAGTAAGAGCAATAGTATTCTATCATTGGTATAAGTGGAAGAAATGGTGCCCCCCTGTTGGTGTCAGTGGGTGGAATAGTGCCCCAAGGGCCGGATAAAGTCTAGCAAAGGGCCACATCTGGCCTTAGGGCCGTAGTTTGGAGACCCCTCTTCTAATCTAATGAAAACTGAAGTCAAGCCTTCTTAGTGATGCTTAAAGAAACACAATTTCACACATTTAAATACATGCACACATGAAAGAGTGGCTGCTACATTTTCTAGCTCTGTCCTATATACTGTATAATACAAGTGTAGCATTTAATATGGTGGTATCCTGGATGTGATTATGAAAGTAATTAGGAATATGGGTAGCATCACTGCCAATAGTTGCTAATAGTTATGTAAATAGATGTTTTGAAGTTATTTTCTCTGTCAGCGGGTTGCAGGTTAATATTCACTTGGCATGTTATAGTCAATAAACAGGTGTTCTGCTTCTCTGAGAGCTTCAGGCAACAGTCATTGATGAGACTTTTAGATGCCTTAGCTGGCAACTGTACAAAGATACTGCTTCCCAGCCAAAAAGAGGCTTCACCTGTTCTTTTATTTTCTATGGAGGTTTTTTTTTTTTTACTTTGTGAATACAAAACAAATATTTCTCATTTACAGCCTGAACCATAGTTCTAGTTAGCCTCATAATTGTGCCCTTCTTTCTTACATCCTCTATTTGTCTTATAATATGTCATACTAAAAATTCAGCTAAATTGTGTTTTATAGTGTGACGTGTGTTTTTATATGAAAACCCTAAAAAGAGAACAATAAAAAAAAAAGAAGAAGAAAAAGACTAGAAATATTATTTCTTTCTCCCCCCCTTCTTTGCCACCTTTTATTTTCTCATATATATATGGGAGGGGGGGGGGGGATTCTCCCCTCCCTTCCCTTTGGGCCTATGAAGTCAGTGTTTATGAATTCAGTAATTCATTGAATCCAACAATGAGATGACATGAATATAACTTCAATGAAAATAATGATTAAAGCGGATCTCCCACGCTGAAAACGTTTTTTTCTTAATGGCCATTTAAAAGTTAAATGACCGTAATTTGCGCAACTCACGTGTCCTGTCTCCCCCGGCCGCTCCGCTGCTATACAGTCTCAAATAAAAACTTATATTCCTCCTTCCGGTTTCTTCTCCATTTTAACTGTGGGCATAAGCCCACAGTCCGGCACTTCCTTGTTCTGGTGGATGCTGATGTCCCAGCATCCACCCCTCGATCTCGCGCATGCGCACAAGCAATCTGTATCTGTGTAATGGATCTGTGTAATGGAGATTGTTCAAAACGCCCGCCCTCCTTCCTTTGTTTACAGCCGCGTCACTTCCTGCTACACGAAGTCGCGCGATGTTTGCTTTCACAGGGCCAAATATGATAATTAGGGAGCTACGAGACAAGCTCCCAGAAGACACAGCGAGGGACAGGAAACAGAGAAAACCCGTCAGAAAACCGAGGAGCTGCAGACCGGAAGCCATACCAGTTCAGATGGTACAGTAAAACTTTTTTATCTAAAACTATCCGATTTAGCATTGATTTGTACCATTATTAATATTGACATCAAGTTAAATTCAGGGTGGAGCTCCGCTTTAAGGTCAATAAGACCATACAATGGGCACTTTATTATCTCTATCTCCATCTTTAAAACTATAACGGGTGGTATACTAATTACCCTTCAGATCCCCCTACTCTCAGAGATGGCAAGAAGTGTGATAAAGTAATCCAATTTTCCTAGCCTGCTCACAAGGGGGGGGAGAGAACCAAAGACAAGAAGTAAAACATAAAAGGGGGTCAATGCCCATAAGCATCTATCAAATCTTTATTCCATCTGATAGGCACTCCACACTCACCCACTCTATTCAATTTTATTCTCATTATATTACTGCAAGAAAAAAAATATTTACTTTACTCTTAGGCCCCATACACACGATCGGACATATCCGATGAAAACGGTCCGTGGACCATTTCCATCGGATATGTCCGATCGGGAGTTTGATCCGATGGCGTGTACACACCATCGGATCAAATTCCCAGCCGCCGGACGGCGCGGTGACGCGGCGGTGACGTTGACGCCGCCGCGTCACCGCCACGTCACCGCACCAGGAAGTAAAACACTTCCGCGCATGCGCTGAATCCATTCGGCAGCGGCGCGGCGGCGGTGGGGGACGACATGTCTGCTGGTAAGTGTACTAACCAGCAGACATGTCGGGCGGACAGATTCCCACCGGATAGATTTCAAAGCTTGCTTTGAAATCTGTCGGGTGGAGAAATCTGTCCGCTAGCCCATACACACGAGCGGAGATGTCTGCTGAAACGGTCCATCGGACCGTTTTCAGCGGACATATCCCCTCGTGTGTACGCGGCCTTAAACTCAATGTCATTTGTGATTGGCTCCAGGATTATCTGATTTTAATGCTCACTCTCATTACTCATACTTGTCATTCATGTAGAAGATTGTTTTAATTCCACCCAACCAGCCCATAGGTCCATAAGTTTCTCCTTAGCTATGCATCAGTTCCTCCACAAGGTAAATTTGGTCTACTTTCATGAGCCACTCCTAGTGGTGGTTTCAGAAATGTAAATTATGTTTCTTTCTACCTCAAAATTCCAGTTAAGCAGAAAACACTATCCTTCGGTAACCGATCAACAAGCTCCACAAGCCAGTGATGAAGATTTAAAACAGATGCAATCAGTAACTTAGATCCTTCACGGCAAAAAGTCTATTTATAGGCAGACGTAAAAAAAATCCAGAAGACAAAAAGCTTACGCGTTTCTGCCCTCAGGGGAACTTGATCATAGCTACAAATACACACTTTACTTTAAAGCCACACTCTTATTCTCCAGGGGCAGTAATCAACAGTTAACTCCTTGGAGACTGGTATAAGTGTGTGCATTAAATGCAAGGAAATCAGCAAAGGCAATATACAAACATGTATGTAAAAAGGCAACAAAAAATATTTAGGTATCATGCCTGTCGCCACATTTAACAAATGTGGTAATATACATTTTATCTCTTGGAGTTCCCAACTTAAATGAGAATTAACAGAGAAATCCCCTCCAGTACTCCTATATGATTGGACACTGCTACCATATATGGGCATGGGTTCCCACATAATTGCATCCCTGTAACAGCTTACTGATGATAAGAGATTCAGTCAGTGGATCTTTGAACATACTACCACCTAGCATAGGGATCCTCAAACTACGGCCCTCCAGATGTTGTAGAACTACACATCCCATGAGGCATTGTAAACACCTGACATTCACAGACATGACTAGGCATTATGGGAATTGTAGTTCCTGAACAACTGGAGGGCCGTAGTTTGAAGACCCATGACCTAGCATATAATGTGAAGGTCATCTTCTTTTAGAGAGTTTTTAGAAGCTAGTGGGTGGAGGCTAGGTGGTACCGATCTGCATAGTTATGGGAATTTGGCCAATCCCCAGGTAAGGCCTGACAGGGTGGCACATTCGGCCCATAAATGTAATGAAGCCTTGTCAGCAGGGAAGTCGGTGGCAAATGGAGTAAGGAAGCTGTGTCATGTAGCCTAGAAAGGAACCCTGGGGGTGAAGGAAGAAGGACAGAGGGATCTCCACTACCCTACAGTCTCTTCTAGGAGACACCATGGCTGGTATGGAAGGACCTTGACAGCAGAATGCCTGAACAGTAGTCTCTTCTGAAGCAGCAGGATTGAGAGACAGTGTGAGTACCTCTAGGGGGCAAAAAGGGAGAGATATGCTTGGTGTAATATCTAGCAAGCTTTCTGGGACAATTCCAACAAGCTATTACCAATTCCTTGTCTTGGTACATTTCACAAAGCAGACAGGTGGGCTGTTTTTTTCAAGAATTGGGACACAGAGCTCCTGCAAGTTGGGACTTGAAAGTAAAAAAATGCATGTTGCCTGGCCAGGAATAGGGGGACCCAAAATCAAGTGGCCCTCTAGGAGGTAGTGCTACATAATGATACTCAGCTTTTGTAAAGAGCATTGTATGTCCAGTCTGCCATTTGTGCCAATACTGCTGTATTATTATACGTCCTAAAATCAGGGAGTGCCATACCTCCATCACATTTAGGTTCAATAAGCATTTTAAATGAGTTACAAGGACCCTGGGGCTTCCATGCAAACCTCATTACCAAAGACCAGAGATTTTTAAAGTATGCTGTTGGTTTACTTATAGGAAGTGTTTGGAAAAAGTACAAAACTTTTGGGAGCATTATCGGGCCAAATTCAGAAAGAACTTACCCCGACGTATCTCCATATGCACCGCGTAAGTGTCACTATGCGCCGTTGTATCTATGCGCCGTACCCAGAAAACGAGATACGACCAAAAATCGGCTTCTTTCGACCGATGTAACTGTTTTGCGTTGGTGTTTCGTAGTCGCATATTTACGCGGGAACAGCGTGCGCACCCATTGATTTTTGTATTCAATTATGCAAATGAGGGAGATACGGCGATTCAGAAACGCGGTGCGCTTAAGCTGTACGTCTTGCCTAAAGTTACCCCTCATAACGCAGGGGTAACTTTGCAGCAGACATGCACAGGTCAGCTGGAGAGCAGCTACAGCAGCACCGCAACGGACGAGCTGAACAACAAGCACACTTGCAGGACAACACACCTGTCTGCCAACATGCCAGGGGCAGCCGTGGTCATAGCACTACTGCGTCTACGGGCACGTAGGAGGAGGGCACGGGAGAGGATATTCCGAACGCGCATCAACGTGTTTGGCATGGGTGAATCGGAGGTGTATTGCATCTTCAGATTCAGCCCTGATGCCATCCTTGAAATAGCCACAACCGCTGGCATCATGACGGGCGGCACGTGATGTGCGCTCGCCGAGGGAGGGGCTGAACCCGCGTCACGAGCCAACCTGGGCCCCAGGGAAGGATGATGCTGAAGGATCCGTGGAGCGGAGCGGAGCAGAGGCGATACCTATGCCGAGGCGGCGAAGATCACAGCCGGCGTTCTCTGCACTCGGTGTCTAACCTTCCCTGTGGGACTTCTACATCCCTCACACCCCACGGAGCCATTCGACGGATCGACGGATCGATCGATCGAAATTGCTTGGTTGAGCTTACGGAGCGGAAGGTAATGCAAAGCCCACGGTGATGACTCCGGTTACATCATACCCCACGTCACGGATCCCGTAGACCTCGGTCCCTGCACTGTTGATGGCAGGTAATATCTATCTACCCTCTCTAGCTCATGTAAACTACTGGAACCGGAAGCCGGGTAAGAGTGCATTAAATATTGCATAGAGACTGTATAAGACTTTGGGAGTCTCATCTGGGAGAGACGTGGCTTGCTGGAACTCACTAACGGAAGGGGAAAAAAAGGGGAAAAAAAACCCCTATGATATCCTGTGTCTCTGATACTACCTTGTAAAGTTTCTCTTTTGCTGCAGGTGGTCTCCTTGGGGCATGTTGAGCCCCCTAAAGGCGCTGTGAAACATACCTCCCTGTTGCAAAAAAAAACAAAAACTAAGTATTAAGTATTAAGTGCGATACTATTATGTGTACACTAGTATAAACTGGGGCGAGCTGATAACCGCAGTGCGATGAAGACAGCAACATTATATCCCAAGTCCTAAATCACTGTGCAATACGTTCCCCCTGTGCGTATGCTCTGTGTTAGGCTATCATACGCTTGCAAAGAGGTCACAGACCCCAGTCTCTCGGGGGTACTTCTATAATAGAATAAGAGACCCTAATAAAACAATAGGACTGATTGGACTGGTCTATACAACCCACAGTACCGGGACACGGTGAGGTATAAAATAACAGCCCACAGTTTTTAGGGGTTGGAGTCTTGCCGTAGGTCTGTGGGAATACGCAAACGGGGACATACCAAGATCCAATGGACCCCGATCGTTCAGAGTAAAGGTTGTAGACCCCCCAGAATAAAAGGGGAGCCATACAATCCTCTTGAATAACCCCTGAATAACCTCAAGAGTGCTATTATTGAACCTCTCCTCCCCAAAACAGCTGCCAATACAAGGCGCTATCTTACATCCAATCATAAAAGATGAGCTATCTTCTCACTGCACCTAGGCATCCAGTCCTCTGATTAAAATTAGGGGCAGGGAGGGTAGCTACGGGGGGGGGGGGGGTAAGCCTTAATATCTCCGAGGCTCAGATAGAGTAGGAGACCACACATAAAATCCCGCACCTGGCTAACGCACAAAAGTATCTAAGCGCGATAGGACTAGTGTTGCTCACGAATATTCGCATTGCGAATATTCGCTACGAATATTGCATATTCGAGTATTCGCGAATAACACGAATATCGCGGCGAATATTCGCTATTTCGAATATTCGAATGTTTTCAATTTTTTTTTTAGAACAGATCACATCCTAGAGATCCCCATCGACGTCTAAAAGCATTGCTGGTATGATTAGAGACCTTGGGCCGAGTAGCTGCAGCGCTCATTTTATATTGCCGAAAAATCGCAATGCGATTATTCGGCAATAGCAATATCGCGCGATTATTTTATATTGTAATATATCACGAATATTCTGAGCCAATCAGAGTGCTCCATTCCGCATTTCTCGAAATTTCGCAATTATTTTGTATTGTAATATATCACGAATATTCTGAGCCAATCAGAGTGCTCCATTCCGCATTTCTCGAATATTCGCAATTATTTTATATTGTAATATATCACGAATATTCTGAGCCAATCAGAGTGCTCCATTCCGCATTTCTCGAATATTCGCAATTATTTTATATTGTAATATATCACGAATATTCTGAGCCAATCAGAGTGCTCCATTCCGCATTTCTCGAAATTTCGCAATTATTTTATATTGTAATATATCACGAATATTCTGAGCCAATCAGAGTGCTCCTTCCGCATTTGCCGAATATTCGCAATTATTTTGTATTGTAATATATCACGAATATTCTGAGCCAATCAGAGTGCTCCATTCAGCATTTCTCGAAATTTCGCATTCGCAATCGTAATTCGCATTCGCAATAGCGAAAATTCGCAATAATTTCATTTCCAAAAAATATCACGAATATTCGTATTTAGCGAATATATCTCGAATATTCGACTATATATTCGAGATATATCGCGAAATCGAATATGGCATATTCTGCTCAACACTAGATAGGACCTACTTGCAGGTCAGTAGATTGCTGTAATCCCAGGAGTGAATACTGCTAAAACTGGGGAAGCAAATCCGGGCAAGAAAAAACTGCAACATGAGCAAGACAACAAGGGGCTCCGCCCCGAAAACCCCTAAAGACAACCCTACAACCAGTACAATAAAACAATATATAATCCAGGAGGGGAATACTAAAAGCCCTGGCAACACCAAAAAAACAGAGAAAACGGGCACTGCTAAGAAAGGGGCGGGGGGAGCTAACCTTCTAACCCCTGATATATCAATAGAAGTGGAACAAGATCAGACCCAAAATGCGGAGGGAAGTACAGACAGGTCTAAAAGAGGTTCTGCTAGCATATTCCGAATGGGAACGGCAGTAGACCACTGTTAAGACCTCAGGTTGGGGGGGGGAGGTACCACCTCATTCTAAAAGTTCCGGTGGAAATGAGGAGGGAGGATATCCAAGGTGCTGAGGTCCCTAATGGGCCAAGGGGGGGGAGGGTGGGGAGAGGTTTAAGGAGGGGGGAGGGAGGGAAAGGGTGGGGATAGGGGGAGAAAGGGTGGGGGATCCTTTATGGTTCAGACGGGCGACAAAGACAGGATGGGTAGCTCCCCTGGGTTCTATAAGGGAACGAAGGATATACAGACAGGTAGGCAGGTATGGCTGAGCTGAAGTTTCTATCATACAATGTCAAGGGTCTTAACTCAGCTGTAAAAAGATCTAGAGTCCTAGATGAGATCAAACACTATAAGACGGATGTCGTCTTTTTACAGGAGACTCACATCTCTTTTGATTCACATATCAAATTATACTCACACACGTTCCCATTATGGTATCACGGGGATTCTACTTCCAAGCGGGCACGTGGCGTGGCCATTGGGTTTGCAAATGGTACAGGGTTTGTCTTGGAGACAAGGCTGACAGACCCAGAGGGTAGATTTCTATTTCTCAAAGGAAAAATTGGGAGTACAGCCTGTACCCTGGCAAATATATATGCCTCCAATGCCAACCCAATCAAATACACTGAGAGAATACTTGGAAAGTTAAAAAACTTCTCAGAGGGCCACATGATCGTGATGGGAGATTTTAATTTATGTATGAATCCGAGAGAAGGCAGTACGTCCCGGGCGAAGGAGACAACAAATGGGCAGCTGCAAAAGTTAAAAAGAAGGATGCATGAGTGCCAGTTGGTCGATGATTGGAGGGCATTTCACCCCAACATACTGGACTACACGTTTTTCTCCCCTCCGCATGGACCGTACTCAAGGTTAGATTACATCTTAGTGGATCATAAGCTGTTGGATAAGATCATGGAAACTGATATTGGAGTAGTGATCATTTCCGATCACGCGCCAATTACCATGAAGATTCAAACCTCCCCACTACGAAAGCAATCTTCGACATGGCATCTAAATGAAAATCTGATACGTGAGGCAGGAGGGGCGCATAGGGTGGAAGAGGAACTTAAACAATTTTTTCTTATAAATGACACGGTGGAGATATCTAGCGCTACCCTCAGGGAATCTTAATCTCTGAGGGGGCGAGAAGAAAAAAGAGAGGAGCAGGAAGTGGGATACATTGGTCAATGAAATCTCTCTTTTAGAACAAAAACACAAAAAACAGCCCTCTAAAGAGATATACCGTGATTTAACCGTAAAAAGAGACGAACTTAAGGAAATTTTAGAGCAAGATACTAAGAAAAAATTCAACTGTATCGCCAAAGAGAGATACCTTTGGGGAGATAAACCTAGCAAGCACTTAGCAAAGATGGCCCTCAAAAAGAAAACTAGAAACTATATAGAAAAAATTAAAAAGTCAAATGGCGACCTGGCCTATTCCACCCAGGATATTGCTGCAACTTTTAAGAATTATTACGAGGAATTGTATAATATAAATCAGACGGGATGGCAGGGGGGTGAAAAAGAAGCCAAAACCCGAGACTTCCTGAAGAAAGCTAGATTACCAAAGATCGACGATAATGAAAGTTCCCATATGGACAGGCCCATAACTGAAGACGAAGTCAAAATGGCTTTAAAAAACACGGCAGTTGGGAAAAGCCCGGGACCAGATGGGTTCACAGCGTTCTATTACAAAAAATTTAGCAATATACTGGTCCCCAGGCTCTGTAACTACTTCAATGGCCTTGGATCTGAGTTTGTAACAAGCAAGGATGCACTCACTGCATCCATTGCGATAATATTAAAAGAAGGGAAAGACAGTTCACTCTGCTCAGGCTATAGACCAATCGCATTATTAAATTCAGATATTAAATTGTTTGCGAAAATCCTAGCGTAGCGACTGAAAGGGGTTATGCATTTCCTAGTTCACCCAGATCAGGTGGGCTTCGTCCCTGGGAGAGAGGGGAAGGATAATGGCATAAGGGCACTCCTTCTAGTCCAGAAGATAAGGCGGGATGGGTCCCCAGGTCTATTCCTGCTGAAAAAGCTTTTGACAGGGTAGACTGGGGACTCATGCTGCAGACCCTAGAGAGGATGGGCCTGGGTATTAGGCTGATTGGATGGATAAAAACTTTATATCATTACCCTACGGCAAAAATAAAAATAAACGGAACATTATCGGAGGCTTTTGAAATGAAGAACGGAACTCGACAGGGCTGCCCATTATCGCCATTGCTCTTTATACTATCTTTGGAACCCTTGTTAGCCACGATTCGGAATGACCCTGATATCAACGGCGTAAGGGCAGGACAGGAGGAACATAAACTGTCAGCTTTCGCCAATGATATCATATTTTATCTCTTAAAACCACTTAGTAAAATCCCTAGGTTAATGGAGGTATTGCATGAATATGGGGCCATATCTAATTTTAAGATTAATGTAACCAAATCAAAAATCTTAAATATAAACCTCAACGAAATTGGGCAGGTAAAAGGGATCTGTACTTTTCCTTGGAGAAAAGAACTAAAATACCTGGGTATAAAACTGGCCAACTCGGATAGGCAGATCTACAGAATAAATTACATCCACCTGCTAAATGAGATAAAAAGTGAAGTGAAAAAAATAATAAATAAACCTATTTCTTGGATCGGTCGCATAAACATGTTGAAAATGATAATAATACCAAAAATATTATATAAATTTCAATTGATCCCAATAGCTTTACCCCCCCCAGTTCCTTCGAATTCTTAACTCTATACTTGTGAATTACGTGTGGAAAAACAAAAAACATTGGGGCAGATTCACAGACATTTTGCGTAGCGTAGTGTATCAGAAATACACTACGCCGCCGTTTTTTACCTTGCTCTACGTGGAATTCAGGTAGATTTTCTCCGGTAAACGACGGCGGCGTAGTGTATTTCTCCCGTCGCAATCCATTTGCGCGAGTAGGGGGCGTGAAACATTTAAATTAGGCGCGTTCCCGCGGCGATCGATCTGCGCATGCTCCGTTCGCAAATTTCCCGCCGTGCATTGCGCGAAATCACGTCGTGACGTCATTCGTTGTTTATGTAGCGTACTTTACGGCCGATCCACGTCCCGACGAGTTACGTTAACAAAATAAAAATTTAAATAAATTCGAAGCGGGAACGACGGCCATACTTAACATGGGCTACGTAAAGTTAGAGCAGCAAAAAGCTGCTCTAACATTACGTAGTAAAAAATAGACGAAAACGATTGCGACGCCCGCTCGTATGTTCGTGAATCCCCGTAAAAACACATTTGCATATCCCGACGCACCAAAACGACGCGAACTCCTCCCAGCGGCCGCAAATAGATGGCAGCGTAGATCCGAAGGCTTACGAAGACGTAAGCCTCTCGGATCGAAGCCCGAAGCCGGCGTATCATGGTTTGAGGATTCAAACTAGTGATACGCCGCGCGAAATTTGAAATTACTCCTGTCTAACCCCAGTTAGACAGGCGTAATTGTTTTGTGAATCTGCCCCGTTGTATCTCCCTTTCAATTTTGAAACAAGAGAAGCAACATGGGGGCCTAGCAGTGCCCGACATTAGAAAATATTATCAAGCAGCTGTTTTGTCACGGGTGGTGGAATGGGCCAGGAATAGAACAGGGAAAAGATGGGTGCAATTAGAAACGACACAAGCTAAAGTAATTTTAGGCAATATTATTTGGATTCCTGCACAATGTAGAGCACTTGACCGAAATGCTTTCGAATTGACACGAGACACCTTGAGATTATGGGACAGGGCACTGACACAAACAGACAAGAAATTTAACTCCCCACTATTAAACTTAAAAAAAAACCTGTATTTTGCACCAGGGGAAAAAAAAATGGGGGGGAATTGGATTAGAACGGAAAAAGTATACTTGGGGGACATAATCAAGGACGGAGAAATTAGGACATATGAGGAGCTGAAATCTAAAATCTGGGAACTAAATAAGTGGCGCTACACCCAGCTCTACCATTTCGTCCAACACCTCCCTAAACCATTACGGACGAAGGAGGAGTTGACCCCATTTGAGAAAATCTGTCACCTCGATAATCCAAAGGGCACGGTTTCAAAACTATATAAGATGTTGGTTAGGTTGGATGCAGAGGGGGAACCCACATTTGTACAGAAATGGGAACGGGAATTGGGAACACTTAGAGGGGAAAACATGTTTGCTAGATTAATGAAACTGACCCATTCATCTGCCATAGATATATGCGCATGGCTGAGACTAATTATAAATGTATTTCGGGCTGGTACATCACACCTGACAAAACCTGCCATTTCCGAGCTGGTCTGTCGGATAAGTGCTGGCGAGGATGTGCGGACAGAGGTACAATGGCGCATGTGTGGTGGACCTGCCCGAAAATTCAGGAATTCTGGGCGGGGGTGTTGACCCATATCAAAGAGATCACAGGTATAGAGTTAAAGAGAGACGCTTGGACCGTACTTTTCCACGGTAGCTGCGAGGGAGTCAAAAAATATAAACAGTCACTAGTTCCACACTTATTGAATGCAGCAAAACAGCTTATACCAAAAAATTGGCAGAATACTGAGTGTCCCCGGATATGGGAGTGGATAGACGCAGTAGAGGAAACCTATAGAATGGAGGATCTGAAGGAGAGCATCACTAAAACAAGTGGGGACTTTCATGAAAAATGGAACAAGTGGAAGGTGTTTAAAAAACATGGAGTTATGCGGAACAATTGAGAGTATAAGGAAACATCATAGATACCCAGGGGAATAATGAGTGAAAAACTTATAAAAACCTAGTCTAGTGAGCCTGCTGAACCAAGGATCTTGGGAGGAGGGGGGGGGATGAGGGCTTTCGGGGGGGCGTAGAAAAAACAACAAATATGATTTCTAGTACTTGGGTGGATGGGGGCCAGCTCCCGCTTCATATCTCACGGGGCACAAGCGGTACTCGTTGTACCTTGCGGCAATAACTACGAAAAAAAAAAAGAAGCAAATGGGAGAAACGTACAATACAATAGAAGTACCACAGATGATGCGAAGCAGTCAAATGGAGACAAATAAGCAACCAACCATGAGCTGGTCTCTAAGGTCTGGTTTGGGCTGATGTGGAAAAAAAAAAAGAAAGAAATAGCCACAACCCTGAAGGATGACATCAGCAGCCAGACCCACCACGTACAAGCAGTGCAGCCACTGGTGAAGGTACTGGCAACACTGCATTTCCTTGCCAGTGGATCTTTTCAGCGTACAAGTGGAGTTGTGGCTGGGATGTCACAAACCTCCATGAGCAGATGTGTGCACCAGGTTATCCCCGCAATCCTCACACGCATGTCCACCACATCATCAGACCCACCCAGGAGCACCTGAGGCTGAAGGCAATGCAGGATTTCTACAGACTAGCAGGATTCCCACGCACCATCGGGGCCATTGATTGCACACATGTGGCACTACAGCCCCCCCCCCCGTGCCACAGAGCACCTATACCGCAATCGTAAGCATTGGCATTCCATCAACGTACAGGTGATAGCCGATGCCCAACGCCTCATATGGCATGTCCGTGCCAAACACCCGGGTCCAGCCACGACAGCTACATATACTGTCAAAGCACCATCCCAGCAGAATTCGAACAGAACGTGTACAAGGACAGCTGGTTGGTTGGTGAGTGACATGGGTGGCAGGCATGACTGTCCGACCCCATGATGCAGACATCACGAGGGGCACATGCATGGCTAACATCCTCCTGTCTTTTCCCTTCCAGGTGACTCTGCATATGCACTTGGACCCCATCTCATGACTCCATTCCGGGATCCCCAAACCAGAGGAGAGAGAAGATACAATGCTGCCCACATACCTACCCGTGCAGTGGTTGAACAAACCTTTGGCCTCCTGAAGTCCTGTTTCCGATGCCTGGATAAGTCCGGGGGGACCCTGTTGTATTCCCCAAACTTTGTGTGCCAGATCATCGGTGCATTATGCATTCTGCACAACTTTGCCATAAGAAATGGCCTGCAGATTGACATACGTGATGATCTGACCCCCGAACTACACAGTCCCCCCTGCCCGAGGCTACCCATTCTGCTGAAGGAACAGCAGTCAGGAGTTGCCTTGTTAAGTTGCATGTTAAAAACACAAATTCATCATGGCACACGGACAATGCACGCATGCACACCACTGTGGTCCCTAGGTCACACACACCACATCCACATCACATTGGATTAGCCCAAGTCCACCATGCAGGACTTGGGAGCAGCAACGCCACGCCAGGGCCCCAATGATGTTGCTGTCCATTCACACATCATTCACACACCAGTCACACACCAGTCACACACCAGACACACTGTAGCCTACACTCCTCACCGTGTGCAGATACTACAAATGAAAAAATAATCTCATAACCTGAGTATTTCAAAACCAAAAAAATAATATCATAACCTGAGTATTTCAAAACCAAAAAAATTATCTCATAACCTGAGTATTTGCAATAAACAACTTAAATCATAACATGATAGTACAAAACTCAACAAAAAAATGAGCATGTGAGCACCAAAAAAAGGGAAAAAATGCACTTATTTGCCCTGACGAGGGCTACGCCTAGTGCCCAGGCTCCTGGTCCCCAGTTGCCTGGGGGAGCCTCAGGTGGGGGGGCATCTGTTGGAGGAACATCCCCCGGTCTCTCCATGGCTGCCTGCCTGCCCTCCAATGCCATGGCAATGCGGTGGAGGTAGTTATTTGCCTCCACCTGCATCCGCAGCTGGCGGGTGGTGGTGGTGCGCTGGTGGCGCCTTGTATGCCTCCCCTCCTCCTGTATGGCCGCTGCCAGGCTCCTCCCCTCCACATGCATGGCAGCTGTATTAGCCTCAAGAGCCACTGTAAGGCTCCGGACCTCAGACATAAGGCCTGATGTTGTGGCCTGCAGCTCACACAGACAGGTCACTATTCCAGTACTGATATCCTGCAGGCTGTCAGTTATGGAGGTAGACTGATTAGCCTGCTGGGTGAGTGCCTGCTGGACAGCCAAGGTGCAGGCAGCCTGGATCTGAGCCGAGGTGGCTAGGCTCTCTGCCACACGGTGCAGGTCACCCACTATTGCACCCATATGACGGGTCTGCCTGGACTGGTCCCTCACCAGGTTCTCCTCTAACGCGTCCGGATCACCCCTGGTCTTCCGGGTAGCCTTCCTGGGGGCAGGAGAGGCTTGTGGTCGGGAGTATGGGGAGGTCCTTGTGGGGCTATCCCTGATTGGGGAGGATATCCCTGAGGGGCTATCCCTGATGGGGCAGGATATCGCTGAGGGGAAAGTCCTGATGAGGGAGGAGGTTAGGGAGGGTTCTGGGATGGTGGTCTCCTCCAAGATGTAGTAGCCCTCCTCTATAGTAATGTGCTCCTCCTCTACTTCCTCTAGAGGAGAGGTGTGGGCACTCTCCTCTGGGGGTGGCGTGGGTCGCCCAGCAGCCGACGATGGCCCCGCTCCCTCCTGCACATCTTCCCTTCCACCCCCTCACATGCTACACCCCGTATAGGAAATAAAACATACTTACCTGTCCTCAAGGCCTGATCCACTGATTCATAGCCCGGCAGGCCCTACACCTGCTCCCTCTCAAGGCACCTGGCAACAACCTGCTCATCTGGAGTAAGGGAGATTTTGCGGGCAGGTCCACCTCCAGTGCCTGTGGCATGCCTCCTCATGGTGGCAAGCTTATCTTTCACTAGGCGGCGAAGATCATTGATCTTTTTAGCAATGTCCTTGGGGCTTCGGACCTCATGGGCAAGGGAATTCACCTGGGCAGTAATTTGCTCCAGGATCTCTTCCTTCTTGACCTTGCTGGTCTGCCCACTCTGTGCCCCATGGAGGCATGCACCATACTTTGAGAGGCCCTCGATGATAATTGCCCTCTCCTCCGGACTGAAGTTCTTCTTCCTACACTCTTTAGTAGGTACCGGTGCAGACATGTTCAAAAGCAAACAGTACCTTACCCAAAACGATTGTCTGCTGTAATTTTCCGCACGACGGGTGCATGTTTGGCCGCTTTTATGCACTGGACGTCAGCAGTTCGTAGTTGTGAGCATGCGCAGAGGGGCGCGGGACCTGCGTTCACGTCACGGCGCATGCGCCGTTCGTTCGGGCCTTCATTTGCATGGGGTCACGCTTCATTAGCATGGATCATGCCCACTTCCTTCCTACTTTGAATTACGCCTGTGTACGCTTCAGGTTTTACGTTACGCAGGCGCATCGTTGCCCGCATTTGACTTCTGAATACCATCTTGCGTCTTTGCGCTGCACTGGCGTAGTGTAAGAAATATACGCTATGCATGCATAAATATGCGCAAATGTATCTGAATTTGGCCCATCATGTTTATTGTGTTTATCCTCCCTAACAAAGATAGTGTATAAATTGAGCAATTAATCAGATCCTGTTCATTCTGTCAAGAAGAGGAGCAGAATTATTTTGGTTTATTTGGTGTATTACAACCCCTTATTTTACCATTCAAATAGGAACAATGGTCAAAGGGCCCTACATTCTGAAATGGGCACTGTAATACTTAAAGAGAAGTTCCACCCTAAAAAAAACTTTTGTTTAATCCCCTCCCCTTCCCCTTACATGCCACATTTTTTGGGGGGGGGAGTGGGGGCTTCAGTAGGAGTGGGACTTCCTGTCCCACTTCCTGCTTCCGCCGAGGGGCTGGTTAGGCGATTAAGCTTAATCGCCTACACCAGCCCCTCCCTGTAGGCGATCACATGGGACACATGACAGGTCCCATGCGATCGCCTCTCCAATCAGCGGCGAGCCGCGCCGCACGTGCATGCGCAGTGCGGCTCGCGCATGCGCAATGGGTGCCCGGCCGTGAAGCCGAAGGCTGTCACGGCTGGATGCCCACAGTCGGGATGGAGACGCCGGCTGGGGGGGGGAGAGGAGCGGAGCCCCGGTCGGCGCGTCACTGGAACGCAGCTTTTTGTAGCTGCTGACTTTTAATAAACACAATTTTTGGCTGGAACACCCCTTTAACATTTCTGATGTATCTACTGTATTTATCGGCATATAACACGCACAGGCGTATAACACGCACTAACTTTAAGGCCGCGTACACACGAGGAGACATATCCGATGAAAACGGTCCGACAGACCATTTTCATCGGACATGTCTCCTGGGATGTTTTGGTTTGATGTGTGTACACGCGATCAAACCAAAATCCCCACGGACAGACAGCACGGTGACGTGGCGGTGACGTTGACGCTGCCACGTCACCAAACCAAGAAGTAAAATACTTCCACGCATGCGTCGAATCCATTCGACGCATGCGGGAGATTTCGGTCCGCTGGTTAGGCGTACTAACCAGTGAACATATCCGACAGACTGCTTTCCAGCAGACAAGTTTTAAAGCATGCTTTAAAACTTTTGTCTGCTGGAAACCTGTCTGCTAGCCCGTACACACGATCGGATATGTCCGCTGAAACTGGTCTGTGGACCAGTTTCAGCAGACAGATTTGATCGTGTAAGTTTCAGGAAAAAACGTTCCAAAGCCCCCTGCGTATAACACGCAGGCACAGTTTACCCTCTATTTTCAGGGTAAAAAAGTGAGTGTTTTATACGCCAATAAATACAGTAAATTAGTCTTTAGGTTAGGTATCTCACTGTATCCTTTTAATTCCCCTAGAAATAGAATAACTGGCAAAGTTTGCTGGATCATGCACATAAAATAATATATCTTCTGTGAAAGCAGGCACCTAATTTTCCCTCTCTGTTGCTCTTTATTCCCTGAATATCTGGGTTTATGTGGATTGTTGCCAGGAGAGGTTATAGAGACAGCACAAACAAAGGTGAGAGCGGGCATCCTTGACACATGATTTACTAAACCCAAAAAAGTATTTGCTTCAGAAATACAAGGAAAATACGAGGAAAACAGCTTCTTTGCTTAACTGGAGCCTTTATGTCCATGGAATATCTTTTCAGTTCACATTTTATTTTAGTAAATCAGACTTAGAATCACTTCACTGCATACTACCACATTTCACACTTGTAGTAAATTAGGCCATATGTGTCTTTAACAACATCCACCTGTAAAATGCCCCACCAATGATCACATCTGACTATAAAAAAAGAAAAGATGACCAGCAAGTGATTGCTCCAGTGTGACCTTTCCTGGCAGCGTAACCTGCCAACTTTACTGTGGCAAAATCATCAGCTTCTGCTTACAAATTGAAATGTATAACCAGAAAACACATCTCTATTCTTAAAATAATGATGGGCTGACAGCTTTTTGTTTTCTATTTCATCGATGGTACAGTTCAGTAACCTGGAAAAGCATTGCCAACAAAGATGCATAAGCATTTAAAAAAAAAAAAATCACTGATGAAAAACAAATTCACTTGATAAGAATTGCATACATTAAGTTAATCACTGTAAAAGAAAAAGGAACGAGTAAAAGAGAAAGGCAAAGACAAACAAAGAGGAAAGTAACTCTATTGGACTGGAAAATCAAATTGGAAATCAAATTGTGTTAATCAGCTCCCTAAACAAAAACAAGGCTTTGTCAAATGAAATCTTCCTGACAATGTATCACTGTATTTTGTAGGTGCTTTCACCGGGAAGTGAAATCAGTAATCAGCTGTCATATAAAAATGCAGGAAGGAATAAGTTCTCTGTAATAATAAATAGAGGGGTCCTAAACAGGCATAGTTATATAAAAACTAAGCATCCTTTTACCAATGAAAAGTGCTCTAATTGTTTTGTCACATCTGAGATAGTGATGTCGCGAACATAAAATGTACTGTTCGCGAACAGCGAACTCAAACTTCCGCAAATGTTCGCGAACCGGGCGAATCCGGCGAACCTCATAGGCCGCGTACACACGTCCGAGAACCTCGTCGGGCTAAACTCATCGCTCCGCCCGACGAGGTTCCGATGAGCGGTCGAAATAGCTTGTCGAGCCAAAGTCCTCATTGAACAACGAGGAAAAAGAGAGTCTGCTCTCTTTTTTGGCTCGACGAGCGGAAGTGTACACACAATCGAGAACCTCGGCAGAATATGTCTCCCAGCGAGCTGCCGAGAAGCTTGGTCGTGTGTAAGGCAGGCAAATTTTAAGACCCACAGGGACTCTTTCTGGCCACAATAGTGATGGAAAGGTTGATTCAAGGGGACTAACACCTGGACTGTGAAATGCCGGAGGGGGATCCATGCAGAGGCATTGCTAGGGGGGTGCGGGGGGTGCGGCCCGCACCCAGGTGACACCCGCTAAAGGAGTGACACCATCCTGACATTGAGAATTTTTTTTTAATATTTTTTTTTTTTTATGACTGTGCCCATTGCCCAGCGCCGCCGCACGTGTGTGTCTATGAGTCAACTGGAATTTTTGTACTTTAAAATCCAATCCTGAATCCTCCGCTCCCCTACTGAGCCAGGCAGCCACCAGGCAGCGAGCGGTGAGGCGAGCCTCAGCAGAGCTCAGCCTGTGCCTGCCTGTCACGCTGCACTGTGTGATGATGTGACGTCAGTCACATCATCACACAGTACTTTCAGTTTCTCCGCCCGAGCGGGCGGCGCGTGGCAGCTGCTCAACGGCTGCAGTGCACCTGTCCTGCACGTGTGTGACAGTGACCTGGCTGGCACCTGGCTGTCCTGCTGTGATGATTGCTCCCTAGTCCCCACACCAGTCCTCTGTCTCCAGAGTAGACTTCGGCTGGCGCCGGCCATGGCTAGGAAGGAACAGGTGCGGGGGGTGGCGGGGGCGGGTGATTGTTTTACAGAGTTCACCGCCAGCCGCGGCAGGGATCATAGATATAGGAAACAGGTGGGGTGTGCACACAGAGTCCGGCAGGCATAATAGGAGGAACAGGTGTGTGGGGGGGTGTTTGATCCAAAAATATGAAATCAAAGTGGCGACAATTGATGGCTGTGTTTGATGGCATAGTGGTGACAATTGCTGGGCACAGTGGTGACAATTGATCTGGCACAGTGGTAACAATTGATGACACAGTGGTAACAGTGGTAACAATTGATGGCACAGTGGTGACAATTGATGGGCACAGTCGTGACAATTGATGGGCACAGTGGCGACAATTGATGGCACAGTGGCTGCGTTTGATGGCATGGCACAGTGGTGACAATTGATGGGCACAGTGCTGATAATTGATGGGCACAGTGGCGACAATTGATGGCACAGTGGCTGGGTTTGTCATGGAGCACTGGTGACAATTGATGGCACGGTGGCTGCGATTGATGGCATGGCACAGTGGTGACAAATGACAATTGATGGCACAGTGGTAACAATTGATGGCACAGTGGCTGCGTTTGATGGCATAGTGGTGACAATTGCTGGGCACAGTGGTGACAATCGATCTGGTACAGTGGTAACAATTGATGGCACAGTGGCTGGGTTTGGCATGGCACAGTGGTGATAATTGATGGGCACAGTGGCGACAATTGATGGCACAGTGGCTGGGTTTGGCATGGCGCACTGGTGACAATTGATGGGCACAGTGGCGACAATTGATGGCACAGTGGCTGCGATTGATGGCATGGCACAGTGGTGACAATTGATGGCACAGTGGTAACAATTGATGGCACAGTGGCTACGTTTGATGGCACAGTGGTGACAATTGATGGGCACAGTGGCTGTGTTTGGCATTATTTTTGTGTTATTTATTTATTATTTCAGTAAAGTTTAACGTTAAAATAAATACAGTTCTTTAACAGTTTAAGCTTTGAATTCTATTATTTTATATGATTTTGTTATTCAAATTTGCTAGGTGATTAATAGTTATTAACAGCACTACTGTTGCCAATATATGCAGTGTTATTAGGGGGAAAAAAATTATTGGGGGGGGGGGGGACACCATGTTATACCGCACCAGGTGACACCAACCCTAGTGACGCCACTGGATTCATGGCAAAACTCCCATGGAAAATCACGTAGTTGATGCAGAGTTGGGTTTTAATCCATAAAGGGCATAAATCACCTAAAATTCAGGTATGATGTTGTATCGATCAGGTAGTGTAAGGGTTACGCCCGCTTCACAGTGACAGACCAAACTCCCCGTTTAATGCACCGCAAACAGTCCATTTGCACAACCGCAAACTCAAGGTTGGATACTAAGCTAGCCATGTCCCGTTCCTTGTCCTCACTGACGTCATTGAATGTCTCTTCCTCCACCCAGCCACGTACAACACCAAGGCTCCCTGCTGTGGTTGGTCTTCCACCTCTTCAAAGCCACCTTCCTCCTCTGACTCCTCTTCTTCAGACTCCTCTCTCTGCATGTTTTCCCTTTACATTACACAGCCCCCTGCACCTCTGAACCCCTTTATATTACACAGCACCCTGCACCTCTGGACCCCTTTACATTGCATAGCACCCTGCACCTCTGGACCCCTTTATATTACACAGCACCCTGCACCTCTGGGCCCCTTTACATTACACAGCACCCTGCACTTCTGGACCCCTTTACATTACACAGCCCCCTGCACCTCTGGACCCCTTTACATTACACAGCACCCTGCACCTCTGGACCCCTTTACATTACACAGCACCCTGCACCTTGGGACCCCTTTACATTACACAGCACCCTGCACATCTGGACCCCTTTATATTACACATTACCCTGCACCTCTGGACCCCTTTACAATACACAGCACCCTGCACTTCTGGACCCCTTTACATTACACAGCCCCCTGCACCTCTGAACCCTTTTATATTACACAGCACCCTGCACTTCTGGACCCCTTTACATTACACAGCCCCCTGCACCTCTGGACCCCTTTACATTACACAGCACCCTGCACCTCTGGACCCCTTTACATTACACAGCCCCCTGCACCTCTGAACCCCTTTATATTACACAGCACCCTGCACCTCTGGACCCCTTTACATTGCATAGCACCCTGCACCTCTGGACCCCTTTATATTACACAGCACCCTGCACCTCTGGACCCCTTTACATTGCATAGCACCCTGCACCTCTGGACCCCTTTATATTACACAGCACCCTGCACCTCTGGGCCCCTTTACATTACACAGCACCCTGCACTTCTGGACCCCTTTACATTACACAGCCCCCTGCACCTCTGGACCCCTTTACATTACACAGCACCCTGCACCTCTGGACCCCTTTACATTACACAGCACCCTGCACCTCTGGGCCCCTTTATATTACACAGCACCCTGCACCTCTGGGCCCCTTTATATTACACAGCACCCTGCACCTCTGGGCCCCTTTACATTACACAGCACCCTGCACCTCTGGAACTCTTTAGATTGTCAGTATACACTGTTACCTGTCAGTATATTATGAAGAGTGGATCTAGTTTAGCTAAACTCAATACAGTGTATAAATATATATACAAAACCTGGGATGCATATATATCCTCTACACCAGGCATGTCCAAAGTCCGGCCCGGGGGCCAATTGTGGCCCCCGTTCCAGTTTAATGTGGCCCCCCTGGTAATTTGGATATATACTGTATTTATCGGTGCTGCCTCGGAGAGGACAGGGAGGGGGGACGGGTGCTGTCAAATTACATACAGAAGAATCTTCTGTTTACTTGGCGGCATCTGTAATAGGAAGTCGTGTCTCCTGAGCTGCCATTGGACCACTCCTCTGTCTATCATAGGAGGCAAGACATTGTATTAAAGAGGCTGCTGTGTAAATAGGAGATTCTCCTGTAATCTGTATCTGTATGTAATCTGTAATCTGTATCTGTAATCTGTAATCTGTAATCTGTTGGCGCTCATCCCTCCCCTTCCCCCATCGGGGATCCAGAGACTCTAACTAAATTTATTGGGAGGACTCGCTCATTTCTATTTCATGCTCATTCAAGTACTAGGCCTGTGGCAGAGGCCCGAGCCAGGCCTGTGTCAGAGGCCTGGTTCTCCCAGCATTTTCAAGTGACATTCCGGCTGCCAGGCCTGTGGCAGAGGCCTGTCCGGGGGCACTTTACCCACTCCAACTGGAGTGGCGACAAACTGAGTTCATTACTACGGCGAGGAAGATTGTTCTCTCACATTTCAATATCCAAGGCCTGATACTAAATCTCTTTTTCTCTGCTCATCAACCTTCTCCTATCCTATACTATGTTGATGAAGGCCATGTTGGGCCTTGGAATAAAGCATTGAAGAAAACCCAACTAAAGACTGGACATTGGCTCTCTTCTCCTTAACTCACAAGTATTACCCCTAGACACCTGGCAGGTAACACAACACGCCGGTCCCAGTTATACTCAGTGGCTCCTGAATGGGGTAGCGCTACACATGTGTGACAGGAACCAGGATTGGGACAAAAAATAGGCCCGGGCATTTTAAACTGAGCAGCCCGGGTGGGGGCACAGTGGCGATTAATGACGGGATGTGGGGTTCCAGCATCTTGTACCTCTGGACCCCTTTACATTACACAGCACCCTGCACCTCTGGACACCTTTACATTACACAGCACCTTGCAGCTCTGGACCCCTTTACATTACATAGCACCCTGACCCCTTTACATTACACAGCACCTTTTACCCCTGGACCCTTTTACATTACACAGCACCCTGAGCCCTTTACATTACATAGCACCGCACCTCTGGACCCTTTTTCATTACACAGCAGCCTGCACCTCTGGGTGGGCCCCTTTACATTTACACAGCACCCTGTGCTGTGTAATGTTTTTGAGTATCCTGTGCCCTAAACTCTTTCCAGATTTTATTTTGCAAATAATATGTAGAAAACAGTAAGATGACAGGCACCCAGCTGTTTGTTTTTAGTCCACAATAAGTCAAAAATTCACTGTAATTTGTTAAATGACAGCTTGCCTCCCAGTTTCAGGTGTCGTGCTAAACTGCCTTGGTGCTACATAGCAAAAACTGGAATATCAGTTTTGTTGGACTGACCCTTTAACCTGCACCTACACACACATCAGAAATACGTTCACTCTGGGTGTTTTGAGGCTACAAGAAACCAACTCTTTTTCACTCTCATTCTCTATATGACTGTAACAAATACCACAACATACTCAGTTAGGCACAGTCTGCTGTTTTATGTAAGATTCAGGTCTGCATAGATAATAGTAGATTCCTTATATAGCCTGAACTGAGTTGTATTTCATAGCATTATACTGTCTTCTTACAATATCCTGCTTTGTAACATCAAAAGTCTTATTTTTCATATTGACGTCTCTATTTTAAGAGCAGATAGAATTGCTCTAAATGTTTCAAGATGCTTTAGTACAAGCTCTATTGAATTGAATGCCATTTTGGTAGGACTGTCTTTCAAAAGGGCATGCATGCTTTATAAATATTTTCCCTAAGATGAGCTATGCTTGCAGATGAAAGGCATCATCTTAGATTTTTCCCATAAATGACAGTCCTCATAATGAGTCTGTGTACGGTACAGAATATTTTATTTCTTGGAAACTCTGATCTATGGGCTGGATACTTGTCATAACAATCTTGCATGTCTGACGAGTGTGCCAGATCAGAAGAAGCACAAGGAGTTGAAGAGGCAGCTTTCAATCCATTAATCACAGTACACTTGGTACGTAGTGGAAGTCATTCACTAGTGAGGACTTATGGGTTTGCAGTTGCTCCATACTTCTTTCTCTGTCGCACTAATCAGAAGGATCTCATTAAGATGAAAGGTGACCCTTACATGAAGAAAATCAATGATTTGTTTTCTCAGTGAGACATCTTATGACAGAAGCATGGATGCTAAGTTAAAAAAAAAGGTAATAGGTCTGCCATTTAATCTACAATAAGAATATACACTACGGAATCCTGGGTTTGCCCCAACAGCGTATTTATTAATCCACTGTCAAAGCTTTTTGGTTATTATAAAAGAGCATCTATTTATTCTTTATAAAATTATTTCTGCAAGGTAACCTTGACTAAGTTTACTGTTAATTATCAAGCGTGGCACTTTCATAAAATGCTTTTTGGGCCTGTGAGTAAAGAATGACTTCAGTTCATTAAAGTGAACCTCCTCCTGTAGGGCAAAGTAACAAGTTTGCATTGATACCTGCATTTAATATACTCCCTCTAAGATCTAATTGCCCACTGGAGTGCAGTGAAATACTTTTTACCTCTGAATGTAAGGGAGTCAGTGCTGGATTTATAAAGGGACAAAAGGTGTAATTGTTCACGGCCCCCCTGCTAAAGGGGGCCCCAGACCTCCTTTATAAAAAAAAATTGTAACACAAATAAAAAAAAAATATTATTACAAAAAAAAAGTGTGTGTGTGTGTGTGTATCAGGATGGGGAACAGTTAAACCTGATTTCAGAGGCAAAGAAAGGGATGAGGGGGTCTTGCAGAAGTTTTACATTTCTACTGATATTATTTTTTTATTCGAGATGTTTGTTTTAACATGACTGTGCCATAGAATTTTTTGCCTTATTTACAAGAAACAAATGGGTGGGACAAGGGAAAAGTTACATTTTTTTTTAAAGTGCCAGGCAACAGACCTGACCCCATTGTGTGGGAGTGAAGTTAATGATCAGCATTGATTTATCACAGTGAGAAATATGAGAGAGAAGCCCCCCCCCCTCCTCACTTAACCCTGTATTGTGACTGTACTGTCTTCTCTAATGTAAAGCTCTGCGCAAACTGTTAGCGCTATATAAATCCTGTATAATAATTATAATAATAATCTAAATGCATCAAAAATACAACAGCGTGCATCTAAACACATCAAAAATACACCAGAGAGCATCTAAACACATCAAAAATACACCAGAGAGCATCTAAACCAGGGGTGTCCAAACAAGAGGGCCAGATTTGATGAAGTGAACATGCTTGAGGCCTGAACATTTTTCCTGACATTCTTTAACCACTTGTCCACCGCCCACCATCAAATGACGGCGGGCGGAGGACTCCAATATCCTGACTGCACGTCATATGATGTGCAGTCATTTGAATAGGGAATGCGCGTGATCGCGTGCGCGCATCCCTATACTGTCGGTAGCGGCGTGTCACGAAGACACCGCTCGTTACCGACAGGGGTGAACAGCGGCGCGGATGCGCTGTTAACTACGTGATCGGCCGTGATGAAGTCACGGCTGATCACGCATGGCAACACCCCCAAAGTGCACGGCGCGTGTGAGCGATCGCGCCGCGCGTGCCCGTCGGTGGCAGCGTGTTCCCGGGAACACTGCTCGTCACCGGCAATGGTACACAGCCATTGGTCAGGGCTGTGTACCACGTGATCAGCTCTGATCACTAGTGTAAACAAAGAGCTGTAACTAACTGTTGATCCGGCGAATCCCCCGTTGAAGTCCTATCGAGACGAAACGATCGTAGGGTGCCGTGACATCATCGCGTTCCGTCCTGTACGCAGGCAGAGTTTCCCAGTTGAATAGCGAGAGGTATCGGATTTCGGATCGTATTGTTTTATGCTGTTTTTACATCGGATCCATGTAAGTGCAAGACTTATTAAACCATATACTTTTATACGTTATACGCTATGAGAGTTTTCCCTTTTTATTTGTCCATGTACCCACTTCGGAGCCATCATTGAGAGCTAATTGGGATCCATACTGAGTGGTCTTAGGGAGACCGGATGTCCCTGTGCTTCATAAGACTGGTGCAAAACAGTCTTTCTTTGCGGTAAGCAGGCAATCTTACCTCACGAATGTTTGGTGTTTTCTCCCCTTCTCCATCTGGTGGTTATTGGACTTCATCTGACCAATTTCTCTTCACATTTATTTTCATCACCAAGAGTAACACCGGACTTTACTACTAGATCACTTATTGTTAGAAGAATTTCTCTTCTCAACTCACACCATATATCCTCAGTGTTATATTATATTTGATTACTGCTTTTGGTAACCCTTATCAATTTTTTTCACTATCACTATCTTCACTGGACTTTACTACTAGATCCTTGAACATGTATGCTGATCAATTTCTCAGCAAGGTGTATATTAATGTTGTTTCACAAGTTTTTTTACCTCATTTATTGATGAATGGTGTATCATATTAATTTTCCCAGTACTTTAGCGCTGCACCCTCTTATTTCTTATCTTGTAACTAACTGTTACCAGCACTTCTCCCCTCACACATCGTTTGCAGTGTGAGGAGAGAAGAGCTAGAAGCAGTGAGTTACAGTTCTGTGTTACTGTAGTGTCTGCACAAACACCACATCTGTCCCTTTGTCCCCCCCCAATTGTCACCAGTCACCCAACAGTCACCCATAAAGTGCACATGTGACTTAAATAGACTGCCATCAGCGGTGCAACCATCACCCACCAGTGACCTGCCCTGTCACCCGTCACCCACCAGTGACCTGCCCTGTCACCCGTTTATGAAGAAAAAATACAAATTTGCTAAATTTTATGACAGAAACAAAGAAAAATGCAATTTTTTCACTAAATCTACCGTCTTTTTTTATTTATAGCGCAAAAAATTAAAAACCCACGAGTGATTAAATACCACCAAAAGAAAGCTCTATTTGTGTGAAAAAAAGGACGCAATTTTTATTTGGGTTCAGTGTTGCATGACTGAGTAATTGTCATTCAAAGTGTGAGAGCACCGAAAGTTGAAAATTGGTCTGGGTAAGAAGGGGGTTTAAGTGCACTGTATTGAAGTGGTTAAACCATTAAAACTTGTGGCTGTGTGTGGTGAATAGTGTTGCTCACGAATATTCGCATTGCGAATATTCGCTACGAATATTGCATATTCGAGTATTCGCGAATAACTCGAATATTGCGGCGAATATTCGTATTTTTTCAAATTTATTTTTAAAACAGATCACATCCTAGTGATCTCTATCGACGTCTAAAAGCATTGCTGGTATGATTAGAGAGAGACCCTGGGCCGAGTAGCTGATGCGACTCTTTTATGTTGCCGAAAATTCGCATTGCGAATTTTCGGCAACATAAAAGAATCGCATCAGCTACTCGGCCCTTCTTTTGCATCAGAGCCAATCAGAATAACTTGAATATTCGGCAAAAGGAATATTGCGCGATATTCCTTTTGCCGAATATTCGAGTTATTCTGATTGGCTCTGATGCACCCTTCTTTTGCATCAGAGCCAATCAGAATAACTCGAATATTTGGCAAACGGAATATTGCGCGATTATCTTCTCCGCCCTTCTTTTGCATCAGAGCCAATCAGAATAACTAGAATATTCGGCAAACGGAATATTGCGCGATATTCCTTTTGCCGAATATTCGAGTTATTGTGATTGGCTCTGATGCAAAAGAAGGGCGGAGAAGATAATCGCGCAATATTCCTTTTGCCGAATATTCGAGTTATTCTGATTGGCTCTGATGCGCCCTTCTTTTGCATCAGAGCCAATCAGAATAACTCGAATATTCGGCAAAAGGAATATTGCGCGATATTCCTTTTGCTGAATATTCGAGTTATTCTGATTGGCTCTGATGCAAAAGAAGGGCGGACAAGATAATCGCGCAATAGGAATATTGCGCGATTATCTTCTCCGCCCTTCTTTTGCCCCCTTATTCTCCTTTCTTTTAAGTAGAGTTAGTGTAGAGTTAGTGTTTAGTGCATATTAGTTTAGTAATACAGGAAATGATCTCCGTTTATGAGAATTTCGCAATCATTTTCGCATTGGCGAAATTTCGCAAATTTTTTTTTTGATAAAATATCACGAATATTCGATATTAGCGAATATTCGCGAATATTCTTCTATATATTCGCGCAATATCGCGAAATCAAATATGGCGTATTCCGCTTAACACTAGTGGTGAAGAGATGAGCTCAGCCATGTTATTTGGATATACTGCATTTATCGGCGTATAACACGCACCTTAACTTTAAAAAGGAAGTTTCAGGAAGAAATCTTACATTTTAAATAAAGAACTGTAAAGCAAAATAAGGGTCAGTGCCCATCAATGCAGCCTAACCAGTGCTCATCTGCAGCCTCACAAGTGCCATGAATGCAGCACTCACCATATTGCCATAAATGCAGCACTCACCGTATTGCCATGAATACAGCACTCACCATATTGCCATAAATGCAGCACCCACCATATTGCCATAAATGCAGCACCCACTCCATTGCCATGAATGCCACACTCCATTGCCATTAATGCAGCACCCACTGTATTGCCATTAATACAACACCCGCATTGCCATGAATGCAGCACCAACCACATTGGCAGTTAAAGGGTTACAAATTGAGAAATAATTGGTGTGTAATAATGATAACATAAAAGAAATGAAAACATTTATAAGGCTCCATTCACAGTGTTATCAGAGGAATACACATCATTACTTCAGCCATGGGACTGTAAGGCCACGTACACACGATCAACTCTATCTGCTGGAAACGGTCCGCCCGACTGTCCCAGCAGACAGATTTGACCGTGTGTACGGACGAGCCGACGGATTTGGCCACCCGATTTGGCCTCCCTCCAGCCATGTCCCTCACATATGTAGCCATGTCCCTCTAGCCATGTCCCTCACATATGCAGCCATGTCCCTTCAGCCATGTCCCTCTAGCAATGTCTCTCACATATGCAGCCATGTCCCTTCAGCCATGTCCCTCACATATGCAGCCATGTCCCTTCAGCCATGTCCCTCTAGCCATGTCCCTCTAGCCATGTCCCTCACATATGCAGCAATGTCCGTTCAGCCATGTCCCTCACATATCCAGCAATGTCCGTTCAGCCATGTCCCTCTAGCCATGTCCCTCACATATGCAGCAATGTCCCATGTCCCTCTAGCAATGTCCCTCACATATCCAGCAATGTCCCATGTCGCTCTAGCCATGTCCCCCACATATGCAGCAATGTCCGTTCAGCCATGTCCCTCACATATGCAGCAATGTCCCATGTCCCTCTAGCCATGTCCCTCACATATGCAGCCATGTCCCATGTCCCTCTAGCCATGTCCCTCATATATGCAGCAATGTCCATTCAGCCATGTCCCTCTAGCCATGTTCCTCACATATGCAGCCATGTCCCATGTCCCTTCAGCCATTTCCCCCATACCTTTGCCGCCCGACCGTCCCAGCAAACAGATTTGACCGTGTGTACGGGCGAGCCGACGGATTTGGCCACCCGACAGATTTCAAAGCATGCTTTGAAATCTGTCGGCTGGGAACCCGTCCGCCCGACAGAGCAGACGTGTCTTCTCGCACATGCGCCGAATGATTGACGCATGCGCGGAAGTGTTTTACTTCCTGGTGCGGTGACGTGGCGGCGGCAGCGCGCCGTCTGCTGGCGGGGATTTTGGTTTGCTCGCGTGTACACGTGAGCAAACCAAAATCCAAGCAGACAGATCTGTTCAAATCGGTCGGTCCGACCGATTTGAACAGATAGATTGCCTTGTGTGTACGAGGCCTTAGAACCAGGTCTGAGATAGAGAGACCTGTTCCTCCCAGCGATCCGAATTGACACCTCGGCCGCCAGGTTACTACACACTCCACTCGGGAGTGGAGACAAGCTCAACTATTGCTATTGTCAAGGGCAGGCCTGCACTGTTCACATCCAGGCCTGATACCACAAGGTTCTCTTATCCTTCTTTCATCAACTTTCATTTCCTTAAACTGAAGATGATGTTTGCCTTGTTGGCTGCAAAATAAAAAAAGGCATTGAAGGAAACTTTATTGACTGTCTGGACATTCGCTCATTGCTCCGCCACTGGCATTTCACCCCTAGACATCACCAGAGTAACTTGGTGTGCCAATCCCAGTATTTAACCAGTGGCTCCTTCGGGGGTAGAGCTACATATATATATATATATATATATATATATATATATATATATTGCGACAGGAAGTCAGGTAAATCTGTGTGTGTGTGTGTGTGTGTGTGTTGTCACAGACGGGAGATACATTTCTGCCTTGTTTAGACAATACACCAATTACTATTAGGCTTCGGCTGCAGAAATAGCCAGAAAGGTTTAGGGCGTTGGAAAACTTCAGCTGTTCAGAATGAGGCAATTAAGGCCTCTATAAATCATCCGAAAGGACGATTACTGATTGCTGCATCCTGAGGCTTTTTGAGTGAAGGAGAGCAGTGACTTCTGAAGAGGTGAGGTGCTTGTTGATATTTCTGTGTGATAAATATCAAAGAGACTTTTTGTTTTCTGCTGTATGACCAGCAGTGTCTCCCCAGCAGCAGGCTGTGCCAGACTCCATAGATAAGTTCCTGTGTTGGGAAGGTAGACGCCCCAAGTGGCAAGGGTTTATTTTATGTTTTGTTTTGTTTATGCTGTTTTGATGCTTGCACGTGTATCCAGCAATATGGAAAAATAAACCATATCATTTGTTTTCAACCATCCTCAACTGCCTTCCTGTACAATTCAGCGTGTAGTGAACCCATCCAGGGGGTCACACACACCCACTACCGAGCTAATTCCTCACAATATATATATATATATATATATATATATATATATATAATGCAATTGTCTGCAAACCTTTTTACTCTCTAAAACATTCAGAAAACATTTCCAAAACCCCTGGTGCATTATAACGTCAATTTTCCACACAATGCCTTCCTCTGTATTTAAAAGTCACACATTACCTTTAGTCTAAATAAAGAAGGCTTCCTCTATAAATTGGACCAAAAACAAGGTTTAACCACTTCCCGCCCGGCCAATAGCCGATTTACGGCAGGGAAGTGGTTATGAAATCGTGACTAGACGTTCTCAAACGTCTAGCACGATTTCATGCCGCACGCGCCCGTGCGGGCGCGCAGCGCGGCGATCGGTGATGCGGGGTGTCAGTCTGACACCCTGCACCTCCGATCTCGGTAACGAGTCTCCGGCGGAGCCTCGTTACCACGTGATCAGCCGTGTCCAATCACGGCTGATCACGATGTAAACAGGAAGAGCCGCCGACGGCTCTTCCTCACTCGCGTCTGACAGACGCATGTAGAGGAGAGCCGATCAGCGGCTCTCCTGACAGGGGGGGTTCGCGCTGATTGTTTATCAGCGCAGCCCCCCCTCGGATCGCCACACTAGACCACCAGGACAATAAAAAAAATACAAATAAAAGACACAAAAAAATGACAAAAAAAAAAATGACAAAAAAAAAAAAAGACAAAAAAAAAAAAGGGGTGGCAGTAAAAAAAAATGATGCCAATCAGTGCCCACACATGGGCACTGATTGGCAACATTGATCCATCAGTGCCACCCCTCAGTGATCATCAGTGCCACCCCAGTGTCTGTCAGTGCCACCCCACAGTGCCAATCCATGCCCAGTGCCCACCTACCAGTGCCCACCTGTGCCACCTATCAGTGCCCACCTGTGCCGCCTATCAGTGCCCACCTGTGCCGCCTATCAGTGCCCACCTGTGCCGCCTATCAGTGCCCACCTGTGCCGCCTATGAGTGCTCACCTGTGCCGCCTATGAGTGCCCATCTGTGCTGCCTATGAGTGCCCAGTGCTGCCTATGAGTGCCCATCAGTGCCGCCCATGAGTGCCCATCAGTGCCGCCCATGAGTGCCCATCAGTGCCCAATACCAGCGCCGCCTATCAGTGCCCATCAGTGCTACCTAATCGGTGCCCATCAGAACTACCTCATCGGTGCCCATCAGTGCCACCTCATCGGTGCCCATCAGTGCCACCATATCAGTGCCCATAATTGAAAGAGAAAACATACTCATTTACAAAAAAATTAACAGAAAAAAATAAAAACTTTATTTTTTTTTCAAAATCTTCGCTCTATTTTTAGTTGTTGCACAAAAAAAAAAAAAACGCAGAGGTGATCAAATACCACCAAAAGAAAGCTCTATTTGTGGGGAAAAAAGGACGCCAATTTTGTTTGGGTGCAGTGTAGCATGACCGCGCAATTGTCATTCAAATTGCGACAGTGCTGAAAGCTGAAAATTGGCTTGGGCGGGAAGGTGCGTAAGTGCCTGGTATGGAAGTGGTTAATGTTCCATGTTACTTTCCGATTTCAATAACAGTGCTTAGCATGTGAAGCGAGCACAAGACCATTGAACTGTAGCTTGTGAATTCAGTCCAAAATGTACCCGCTGAAGTATCACAGAAAATGAATGACACATAACTTCAACAAAAAAAAAACCTTGGACAAGCAAAAGCAGACTACAGACTTCATGGGAATAAAGAAGAATCACTTTTCTTGCTCATGGTTTGAACTGCAGACCATTAAGACAGCAGCTGCAGAAAGGAATTTTTAAACACCAAATTGTGGTTGCCACAAAATACTTCAGATCATCTGGGAAAAGTCAGACTGTTATATCTTCCTAAATGGGGTATCTGGACTGGAAAAAGAATCTATCCATCAATTCCAGCTGTTTTTTTACATTTCTCAGTAGTTTTCAAATAGTTTAAAGATTTCATTGCACGTGGATTGTCAAGGATTGCTTCAAGAGCAACTGCAGTCTGCTCACATAATTTGTAATAAAAATATCTTTGTCACTCTGAAGTTTCCCTCCAACCACTTTGCTTATTATTTTATATATACTGTGATTCTGTACTTGCCAAATATACTGCAGAAATCTCCCTCCACCGAGTCTGGCTGCATCCATTTTAGCTGTGGGTAGCTGAAGCTGCTGCATGTTTACTTCCTGGATTTACACAGACACACAGGCACACCTCCAGCTCTGGAGCCTCACAGCTCTCATTGGCCCTCTTACAGTCCTGATTTTCCCAGGACAATCCCAAATTTTAAACCCTTGTCCCAATTTAAGCTTGTCCCGGGAAAATATGAAATGTTTTGGGCTAAAAACGGCAGTGACTACACAAAAATGGCCGCCGCCACAAGTGTTGTTTCCCCTTGTGTTTAGTGCAGAGGAGACTTCGGCTTCTCTCTTCAGTGTACAAATAGAAAATTCTATTGTACACTGAAGGCTATTGGCTGCAGGGATTGGCAGCTCCTCCCCCTCTCCACTGAACACAAGCAAGCACAAGGAGGCCTGCTGCACCAACCGCCACCAACAACCCTGTGCCCCGCCCCCGTGTGTCCGATGAGTGGGGACACTGATAGAAGGACCGGGGGTCCGCTGGCTGGGGACCATAGGCGTGCACACAGGGTGTGCCTGGGCACACTCTAATCAACCAGAGTGCCATGGATTTTTTCTTGCGGACCTGCCGAAATTCGATTCCAGCATCTCCGTCAATGAAAACTCAGACACGGGAAAGGAGGAGCCAGTATCCTGCAGGGGGGAGAAGAAGTGTCCGGTGGACACTGAGGGCACCCCAGCCCGGGAGGACTTTACCGAGAACTCAGCTTCTCTGCTGAGGAAGAAGCTGCTGAAGAAGAGGGATTCTGCCAGCCAACTCAGACCAGCCCTGCCCCCTCCCCCTTCTTATGACTCATCCCACCCTCCCTTCCTGGCAAACTCTCTTGAGAGTGAGAGAGAGAGAGCTGCGCACAATGTCCTAAGCCTAGGCTAATGACCAGACGAGAAACAGGAAGTGGGTTGTATAAGGTATTTACTGGCAGAAAATAAATATATTTTACTATCCAAAGTTAAAACAACAAGGGCAGAAGATTTAATAGCTGGAAAGATAAAATAAAATGACTGGAGGTCCACTTTTGCTTTTACCCTCTTTGGACCACGAAGACATTTATTATGATTTTACCCACTTAAGGACCGCCTCCTGCACATATACGTCGGCAGAATGGCACGGCTGGGAACATGCACGTACAGGTACGTGCTGTGCTAGTACCCAGCTCCGGGACCGGGACCACGGGATTCGCGGACCCGATCACCGCTGGAGTGCGGCGATCGGTCCCACGAGCTGAAGAACAGGGAGAGCCATGTGTAAACACGGCTTCTCCGTTCTTCACTGTGGCGGCCTCATCGATCGCCTGATCTCTTTTATAGGGGGGACACAATCGATGACGTCACACCTACAGCCACACCCCCTACAGTTGTAAACACACATTAGGGAACACATAACCCCTTCAGCGCCCCCTTGTGGTTAACTCCCAAACTGCAAATGTCATTTCCACAATAAACAATGCATTTTAAATGCATTTTTTGCTGTGAAAATGACAATGGTCCCAAAAAAGTGTCTGCCATAATGTCGCAGTCATGAAAAAAATCGATGATCGCCGCCATAAGTAGTAAAAAGAAAAATTAATATAAATGCAATAAAACTATCCCCTAATTTTAAACGCTATACATTTTGCGCAAACCAACCGATAAACGCTTATTGCGTTTTTTTTTTTACCAAAAATAAGTAGAAGAATACGTTTCGACCTGAACTGAGGAAACATTTTTATATATATATATATATATATATATATATATATATATATATATATTTGGGGGATATTTATTATAGCAAAAGTAAAAAATATTGAATCTTTTTCAAAATTGTTGCTTTATTTTTGTTTATAGCGCAAAAAATAAAAACCGCAGAGGTGATCAAATACCACCAAAAGAAAGCTCTATTTATGGGAAAAAGGACGCCAATTTTGTTTGGAAAACGCCACGCCGCACGACCACGCAATTGTCTGTTAAAGCGACGCAGTGCCAAATCGCAAAACCTGGCCGGGTCCTTTAGCTGACTAAAGGTCCGAGTCTTAAGTGGTTAAAGTGATTGTAAACCTTAGACATGAAATATGAACAAAGCATATCCCACTATAGTGTGTACTTGTCTCAATTCAGAGCACTAAGTAAAAAAAAAATTTGACTTCTGACAAGTTTTCCTGACACCAGAGGCAAAAAAGTGACAAGAGATGGATCTCTACAGCACTCAGAGTATAATTTACAGCCTCAGCTCTGTTCCTCTGTGCTGTGTGTAGGGGGTGTGTTGCTCCGTTCCAAACAGTTCTCACTGAGCTCTGTAGTGTGTAACTTCAGCTTCTTACCTCCTGCTTTCTGAATGCTCAGAAAAGCTATATAAATACTGCACTTCAAACAACTGTAGAGAAGACAAGACTGCAAATAAACACATACAGCGTATGTAGGAAGATTTGTTTCATCTCTGTGTATCACGTGAGGCTAGTCACTTTACTAGGTATATGGGATGTGTCTAAAAAGTTTGGTGAATGGTCCAATATCTCAATGACAACATGGGCCAGGTGCGTGCGCATGCACATGGCTATACCAAGACATGTCGAGAAGCACCACCTCGTGTGGAGTACACGTGACTGTCAGGGTGAACCCGCTACTGGCAATCGAATGTAGTCAGTAGTGTGAGAGGTAGGGTTACAGTGCAATTGAGCAACAAGTTAACATCAAGTTCTGCTACAAATTGGAAAAAACATCAACAGAGACCAATGAAATGTTGGTGCAAGTGTACACGATGAAAGCTGTCAGCAGAAAATCTTTTTTTTGACCGGTTCAAAGCTTTCGCAACAGGAATGTGTGATCCGGATCTATCCTTTCTCAAAACCATCGTCCAAAAGTTGGATGAGACTTGGTGCTACCAGTTTGATCGCAATCAATGGAATGGCGTTCAGCAGCTTCCCTGTGACCCTGCCGATTTCTTTCTGTTTCCCCGTCTGAAGAGCGTCATGAAAGTGCACGAGAGGACATTTTGCAAACATAGCAGCAATCCAAAAATATGTGACAGCGGTTCTGCGATCTATTCCTAAAGAGACCATTAACCACTTAAGACCCGGACCAAAATGCAGGTAAAGGACCAGGCCCCTTTTTGCAATTCGGCACTGCGTCGTTTTAACTGACAACTGTGCGGTCGTGCGACGTGGCTCCCAATCAAATTTGCGTCCTTTTCTTCCCACAATTAGAGCTTTATTTTGGTGGTATTTGATCGCCTCTGCGATTTTTATTTTTTGCGCTATATATAAAAAGGTGACATTTTAAAAAAAAACAATGGGCCAGATTCACGTAAATCGGCGCATTATTGGACCGGCGTAGCGCACCGACTTTACGTTAGACCGGCGCAATGTAGCGGCGCAATCACCCTATTCTCGTCGGTTTTACGCAGAAATTTGTGCCTGCGCAACGTTATTTCAGAGGCGCAAGGTGGAGTAATACAAATTGGGAAGGACGTAGGCGTGTTACATTGAAATGAGCCGTGACCCCATGCAAATGAAAGGCCGGCCGGCTCGCGCATGCGCGCTTGAAGCAGACCATGGTCAGCACCTCTGTGCACATGCTCACAACTCGGGAACGGCGCAATCAGTGAAATTGGAAGTGGTCTAGGGCAAATTAGTGAACTACGCAGACAGCATAAATAGACAGAGACAAACGCACTTCCTTTGCAAAAGTACATCCCTTTGTATCCCTTCCTATACAGCAAGGTGCTTTTGTTCTGTTGTTTATTAGCGTTTGTTTGTTTGTGACGTGACGTGTCTTTGAGATATTTGGGGACTGTTTTGCAGAGTGATTTTTGTCTTTTATGTGTTTTCTTTGTTGTTATTTTGTTTAAATTATATTTTTGCTGGGCATTTTTTATTTTTGCTGGAAAAGGGGTGTCACCCTCATTTGTGGTGGAGAAGTGATCCCCAGGTCCGTGTGAATGGTGTATGAATGTACAGTGACATAATTGGAGCCGTGGCATGGCGTTGCAGCTCACAAGTCCTGCATGGTGGGCTTGTGCCCATCCAATGTGATGAGGATGTGATGTGTCTGTGCTAGGGACCTCAGTGGTGTGCATGCATGCATTCTCATTGTGCCATGATTAATGTCTGTGTTTAACGTGCAAAGATGCTTAATGTGAGCTGTCTCCTGGCTGCTCTTCCCTCAGAAGACGGGGTAGCCTTGGTTAGGGGGGTTCCGTATAGGAGTCATGAGATGGGGTCCCAGTGCATATGCAGAGTCACCCTGAAGGGATAAGACAGGAGGATGTTAGTAGTGCATGTGCCCCTTGTGATTTCAGCATCATGGGGGGGACAGTCATGCCTGCCACCCATGTCACTCACCAACCAGCCAGCTGTCCCCATACATATTCTGTTCGAAATCTGTGGGGATGGGGCTAGGATTGTATATGTAGCTGTCATGGGTGCTGTCATGTCTTGGGCTGGTGATGTCCTCCTGCAGGGTTGTGGTTAATTCCAGGATAGCATGAGGGGTGAATCTGAAGATGCGAGACACCTCAGAATCACTCATGCCAAAGATGTCTATGCGTGTGTGATATATCAAGTGAAGAGTGAGAGGCTTGTATCAGATTAGATTATTATACATCAAGGTTTAAAAGGGCTATTGAAAGATAGTGAGACCGTGTTTGTATGTATGTTATGTATTGATGTATATATGTATGTATATTTTTTGTAAAAATGTTTCTTAAAGCAAAGAATTTTTTTTTTGTAAAAAAAAAAAAAAAATCCTCTCCCGTGCCCTCCTCCGTGCCCTCCTCCTTCTTTGCTCATCTAAAGTCAATAGTATAGCTATGAGCATGGATGTCCCTGGCATGTTGGCATACAGATTGTTGGGCAACACGTGTGACTTCTCTACTCCTCACTAACAGTGTTGCTTTCTCTGACATGTAGATGAATTGTATAATTTTAGACCACATTTTATATGGTCTAATCTTAGACAGGCTGTGCAGCTGTTGCGCACAGCACGTAGCCTGCGCTGCACCAACGTTCTTTTGTGGATCCCCGTAACTCCCTCATTAGCATATTTGCATAGCAAATCAATGGTGTGTCTAGCGCAGTTTTGCGCGGACGGATGCGCCTGTCTATCGAAATTACGCTGGACAAAAAAAGTAGATTTCTTGCGTATCTCGTTTTGGGGATACGGAGTATCGAAACGTATGCGCAAAAATAGACTTATGCCGTGCATCTCCTGTTACGCCGGCGTAATCGCTCTGTGAATCTGGCCCAATATTTTTTACTTTTTGTTATAAGAAAAATCAAATAAACTAAATTTTAGTCAAACATTTAGGCCAAAATGTCTTTAGTAAAAAAAAAATCGCAATAAGAAAAAAAATAGCTACCTAGCGAGAACAGCGACACTAATACAGCGATCAGAAAAATGATCGCTTAGTGACGCTGGCAATAGGGAGTGAAAGGGTTAACTAGGGCGGTGATCAAGGGGTTAAAACTTTATTAGGGGGTGGTACAGGGGCTACCCTGAACCTAACACTAACTGACTGTCACACTGACACTAAATACAGTAATCATACATATATGATTACTGCATTCAGTGACACTGTGACAGGGGGAGGGGGGTGATCGCAAGGGGTTAAGTGGTGTGCCTGCGTGTCCTGGTGTCAGTGTAGTGTTGTGCAGACTTACTGTGTGATGTGATCTCTCCTCAGCGGCGGTTGAAAATACCGCCGAGAGCAGAGATCACATCACTTCCCTCTTCCTGTGTTTACACAGGAGAAGGAAATGACACGGCGGGGAGCGGACGGATTGGCTGGGAGCGATCCGGAGGGGGCGGACAAAAACGAATAGCCGCCCCCTCATCCCGGATCGCTCGCACAGAAAACCGGAATGCCGTATGTACCGGGGGCGTCCCCGATCGGACCCCCGACCCACGTCAAGGCAGCAACGTATATATACGTTGATGTGCCTGCCTGTGCCATTCTGCCGACGTAAATGTAAATGCGGCGGTCCTTAAGGGGTTAAAAATTATTTTGAAGGCCAATAAAGGTAATTGGTTTGTATCTTCTATTTTGTGATACCATTCACCAAACTATTTAGACACACCTTGTATCATTGTATGTAAGAGTTCACAGCCACTTTAAAGTGATTGTAAAGCACGGAGAGTGCTATATGCAAATTAAAATAATATGCTGACATAAAGCTAATTTTCATATTATCTCTATAAAATAATAACAGAAAAGGAATCCTGTAATAGTTTTTTTTAAAAGAAAACCTGCCATACAAAAAAAAATAAAAGGGTTTACCATCACTTACCTTGTAAAAAATTTAGGCACCTGGTTTTCAGGCAGTTCCTTTTCTTTAATGATTTATATGAGTCATTGGCCCAGAACGGATACGTAGCTGACAAATTAGAGTGAAAATTTGGTGACAACCACAGATTCTCTCACTTCCTGTTCACTTACTGTTCTGGCTATAGGACAGGAAGTGAAGGAAAATTTCCCCAAATGAGACATAGATGGTAAAAAAATAAAAATTAACAGGGGTTAAAACCGTCCTTTACAAGGGAGCTGTGGTGGCTCAACGTGATTGGCACTGCGCTGACAAGCCATTCACCTCTGCAGCCAAGGGTTCGGATCCCGGTCTTGGCTACATGTGAATTGAGTTTGGTGGTCTCAGCCCGGCTCCCGGTGGGTGTGCTATGCAAGGTACGCCTGTGCTTAGTATGCCCACCCCCCCACAAAAACCACCACACTTGCACGCACACGAAATTGATTTAAAACACACGCACTTTGGCCATGCGGTCTCCTAAAATAAAGAGAGGTGAAGGACCTACGGGGCTGGCTGGGTGGGCTAGGCCCCCTCACTCCCTCATAGGGGGAGTCCCTCTGCCCCATTGGGGTCCCGTTGGGCCCCAGTTGGGCTCCCAAGAGGAGCAGGTAGGGCGGGGTGAGTGGGAGGCCCCCCTTCACACCCGCCATTGCCACCAGGGGCAAGGAGAAGGATGGCGATTGCCTCCGGGGGGAGGGTCTGCCTACTCCCAACTCCTGCAGTCCGGCTCCTCTCTCTCGAGTTCACGCACAAAAATACACTTTGAAAAAAAAAAAAAACGTCCTTTACGCTATGCATAATGAAGGGGAAAAAAAGTTTTGCCTTTAGTTCTACTTTTAGGAGGAAAGGAAAGATGGTTGACATAGGTAAGATAAGAGAGAAAAGAGAAGGAATGGTGCTGGAGTCTAGGTTCCAAACCAGGAGCTTTGGCCTGTTGAAGATAAAGGTAGAGAAAGGTTTAAGCTAACATGACATATTATATCCAGAGGCTCCAAAACTTTACAAATGTTGCAATGGGATCATTGAGTAAGCTGGTCTATTTCTTATTGATCATAAAATCCTCCAATCTTCCTTTCAATTTAGTTTACTGTTTTTTTTTTTTTTTTTTATATCCAGGTGAAAGCAGTTTCTTGGCAGTGAGAAACACAAAGCTTGTCAGCGTTTGATGATTTCTACTTCTTTTCCCAAAAGCTATTAAATAAGCATCTCTCTTAGTCCAGTAGTGAATTTGTAAATAATGCATAAACAGTATATTGTGGTTTTAGAAAAGAACAATGCTTAGCAAAATTATTCTTGAAAGTGAATCTAAAGCCATTTTTTTGTTTGTTTTGGTTACAGTGATGGGGTATTAGAACATCTTTCAGGCTGTTATTACGTGTCCCCAAGTGGAAGATTCTCCCTCTTTATTGTTCATTATATAGGGAACTGTATTTGTAAATAGTTGGTGCTTCATAACTATCACATAGTTGGCTAAAGACAGGTACTTCCTGTGCCTGCCTGCTGGGTCAGAAATCCCAGATTGGAGGACTGAGATATCCCCTAAAGCAGTGGTTCTCAACCTGGGGGTCAAATGATGATTTGCCAGGGGTCACCAAATCCTGGGCTGTTCCTGAAGCCTGCACCTCTTTTGCAGCCACCCAACAGGGCTGTCCCACAGCCACCCACTCAGCCTCTTTGCAGCCACCCATTCAGTTGACAACATGGCTGGGGGGGCAGAGACTCTAGGTCAGCTGACTGGTGAGGAATGTGAAGTGGGAGACATAGTGAGTTACACTACCTGTGATTAAAGTTCCCATTAAAAGTCCCCATTACAGTTCTCAGATCAGCAAATGACCTTGATCAAGAGCACCTATGTTGGCTGATTGGAACTCTCCCACTAGCACTGCCACTCATCCCGACTCTCCCACTAGCAATGCCACTCATCCTAACTCTCCCACCAGCACTGCCACTAATCCCAACTCTCCCACCAGAACGGCCACTTATCCCAATTCTCCCACTCATCCCAACTCTCCTACCAGCACTGCCACTCATCCCAAATCTCCCACCCCCACTGCCACTCATCCCAACTCCCCACCCCAAGGAGTAAGGGAAGGAATAAAAATAGAGAATACGTGGAAAGGAAAGGAAAAGAGGGGGAACAACAAATAAAAGGGGAGAGAAATATTAAGAGAAAGACTGCTAGATTGAGGGATTGGGGAAGAAATTAGGATAGAGAGATAAAAGGGAAAGAAAGGAGAAAAAAGAGTGGTACATACTAAAACGAACCATAAGGGATTTTAATACTTCACAAATGTAAGGTTTAGGGGCGCAAATGACTTGTTTTGCCTTGGGTGCTGACAACCACGCTATGAAATTTTTTACTGTTAGGGGTTCCCACAACTTGGGAAATGTTATCAAGGGGTCACGGCACTAGAACGGTTGAGAACCACTGCCCTAAAGGGAAGTTTCCAGGAAGCAGCCAGAGAATTTGACTGCATGACCTTCCATGCAAGTACTGCTGCTGTTATTTTTTTCCAGACCATAAATATAGACAATTAGGCAAGTGTTCCTGCATTCTAAAAGTTTAACTATTGCAGTTTCTTGTTCATGTGTGTGAATTTGGATGACAGAAATGTCTTTGCCCTATTATCATTTCACATTAACAGTGGCAGATAGCTAGGTCTATGCTACTGTGTGTAGTGGTCACGTTACCGTATATTATAAGGTGAACCTCATTCTGGTCAGTGATCCTCTAGCTGGCTTTAGCTATGGGTTTTAGTAAGCAGGTAGAGTGGACTGAATAAAGAATTAACTGATATACTGACCTCCACAACAGCAGCCAACATCCACCAACCTCAGTAATGGATTATCAGTGAGGAACACAAGGGAGCAGAGTATGTTTTTAGCAGCATCGGTCACTATTTACCAATTTTAGTGCCCCAGATTTTAGTGATCCTAAAGAACTCTAGAATGTATCCAATAGTACCCGTGGGTACCTCTAGATCTAATACCTGATGATAAAATGTAACGCTACCCCCGTAGCAGCCACTGTAATTTAACTGGTCTTTTCCCAAGAATTATGCAGAGGCAGCCCTAGACACAGCAACAGTTGCTTCATTCAGGCTCAGTAATCAATCTAGGGCAGTTTTTGGAACTACATTTCCCATGATACTCAACTACACTGTAGAGTGCATGAGCATCACAGGAAATGTAGTTTCAAAACATCTGGGGTGCGAAGGTTTGCCATTACTGGTCTTTTTTAGGTTTTTAATTGCAGAAAAACTTGATGGGGTATACAGTAGAGTGATACGGGATACTCAAGATTTCCTGAAAACTTGTAGGAGGACACTTCACCCTTCAGTCCCTCTGAGTAGTGTCTACACAGGAAACAAGTACAGATGTCAGAACTGAGCCCCTTTTTAGAATCTATCCTGGTCAGGAATACTATTGGTTTCTCTACCCAAAGAATACAGCAAATGGCCACTAAAACCCTGAGCTCAGATCAGTACTCACAATGTCAAAGGATCACCGGATGCCTCCTTCCAGTATCCACCTGCCACTCTTCAGTGAGGGAGAAGTGAATGCTCACAATGCCACAGGACAGCCAGGCCCTTACCAACTTCAACTGGGTCCTCTTCAGTAAGCTCTCCAGACCAAAGTCCTATGGTTCCCCTGAGTAGCTTAAAAAAAGGATCTCTGTAAGTAGGCGTCCCATCTCTGCCACATCTGGGACCTCGATGGATCAGCCTGGAATCAAGAAAGCTGCTGCAGATGGGGGTAGTCACCGACACCCAAATGAGTGGATTCCCCTCAACAGGTAGAAGAGCCCTGCTGCTTTAATGCTTTAAATCTAAGAATAGTTTCATTGACTCTGCAGCTAGGGCACTCTTCCCCAGGGATTGCTAGGAGTACAATAAATATTCAGGTTACCCCCTTGTCTTGCTCAACCCTCTATGTTCCAGAAGCATCTAGAAGACAAGGAAGATCAATCAAACCTGCAGCCTGTAAGATTCAGAACAACCAAAAGCAATCAACAACTGCTTCACTGATTACAGAGGAGCCAAAAATAACTATATTGGCTAACATCCTGACAACCCAGCTAGGAGGCTGCTACATGAACAAAAATCTATGGCTAATGTGTTATTTTAAAGATAACCGTTAGCTATTTATTTAAATTTTTAATTTCAATAATCAGTAATATCCAGTCAGAAATCAACTTTAAGTTGTTTGATTACACTGTTGAAATAAGTTGTTGTTGTTATTATTATTAGGCTATTAATTGAAACATTTTATCAAGATAGTTCACACAATAAAATGTATAATACACCCACTAACCTCACCACAGCTCATATATTTTGGCATGGACCCTTATGCTTCATATATACTAAGGTTTTGATCCTTATATTTGGCTCTACCTCCCTAGTGGAGTTTTTCAGGGGAGAAAGAACCAAGGGTCGGAACATAATTGTTGGTAATCCTTAAGTGGTTCCAACATAGGTTATAGTCGTTTTTGTTTCATTGTTTTTTTAAATCATTGTTTCAGGTTGCCTATAATACCTACGACATGGGAGATTTACAAGGGGGGCATTGGGAGGAGCTAATGACCCAAATAGAGCAAAGCTACCAAGGGAAAGAACAATTAGACTCAGATCTTCTCTCCCTGTTCTTTAATCTAACTAAAACACTGGAAAAAAAGTCAGCCCTACATTGGCATATTCAATCTATGGAAAGGTACATAGGTGACCATATTAACCCAATAGGATTGAGGATTCAAATTTTTCCTATATTGGATAATATTAGTAAAGAACTAAAAATTAATTGGGAAAATAAATTAAATGAGTGCTCTAAGAGTTTAATGCAACTGCTTCAAAATGAATATAAACAACAACTGCAGATTTTGGACAAAGAGATCGAATCAATTTATATACGCCTAACACCATTAAAAACATTAGATGAATATGCAGGACAGGAAAAGAAGTTAAAAGAACATTTGGAAACCTTTGGCAAACAGATCCTGATTAAAAAGGAGAAAAAATATTGGAGAGACAAAAATGCTTTTAGTGAGGGCAGGGCGTATAAATGGAATCGGGATAAAAACAACAAAAAGAGATCCAATAACAAAAATCCCAGGAATGCGAATGGCCATCAGAATGAGTATCTATCAGATACACCATCTAATTCCTCCTCAACGGCTTCTTCTAATATAAGCCGAACATCCACAAAGAGAAAGGGTCCTTTCTCCAAACATGGTACTGAGGGTGAGGTCCAACAAACTAGCAAAAAATCTAGTAATGATTCCCAGGTCTCCTTCTCGCAGATTGCGAGGGGGGAAAATACTGGGGGGAGGGGGGGATCCAGTAGAAACATTAGAGGTTCCCCCTCAAACAGAGGAAAATTACTGGCCCGCAAAGACTTGGGGGCAGTTCCAAAAATGCCACGTACCCCTCTAGATACTTTTTTGGAGAAGAAGGGGGTACTTCCAACACCCCCACTTTTCCAAATACAGCCAATGATAGAGATATCTCAAGAGGAGAATATAATAATATCATAAATTTATCTTCGCATATCTTAACAACAGCTGAACGTGAGGTTTTGTGTCTTGGGCTCTCTTTTTGTCCCACTAATAGCACAGATCCTTTTGAAGCGGTCAAGGATATTCATCTGTTTGCTCGGAGACTTTTTTATAAAGGTCTCTATTACAAACATAAGAATCAAGAAAATGAGGTTGCCCTTAATCTGAAGACAGCAGATTTCAGAGCTTTAAGGGACTTAAATCTCCTTTTACAGGAAAATGCAACACTAGATGATGCATGGGAGGAGGCAATAATTGAGGAGAGCAACCAGGAGGCAGATAATGAAAATAACACTTATGAAATTAAAGACTTCAAGCGAAAGTCCAATAAATTCCCAGTACTGAGTCAAAATCCTGCAATTTCCCTTTTTGTGAAACAGGTAACTAGAGAATTGGAAACCCTAAAAAAGAAGAATCAGAATAATCTCACCTTTGAACAACAACACGCACTAAAAACTCTAAGGAAGAACACCGATATAACAATCAAATCCTCAGATAAGGGGGGGAATGTTGTTCTAATGGATAACAGTAACTATGAAAAAATGTGCCTTAGAATCTTGAATAACAAGCAGTGTTATAGGAAAATCACACCAGCAGTGGTGGAGAAATTCAACAGTGAATTTTATCAGCTGGTTGATCATTTCTACAACAATGGTAGCATAATAAAAAATGTTTGGGAGTTCATTCGAACACAATACCCAAGACAACCTACAATGTACTCCTTACCAAAGGTACATAAGAACTTGCAGGATCCGCCTGGCCGACCAATTATATCTGGCAACGGATCGATTGCAGAAGGAGTCAGTCAGGTAATCGATCAGTATCTCCGCCCCCATGTACTCGATTTACCATCATATACCAGAGATACAATTCATCTCTTGCAGTTATTGGAAGATCTATCAGTACCTGCAGATGCAATTCTTGTAACAATAGATGTGGAATCCCTCTATAATAGCATTCCACATAAATTGGGCTTGGAGGCTATTGATCGAGTATTAAAACAAAGACCCACTATTGATCGAAAATTTAATGATTTCATTTTGGTGATGTTGGAGTTTATTTTGGAGCACAATACCTTTTTGTTCCAAGGCTCCCACTACCTCCAGGTACAGGGTGTTGCAATGGGGACGTGCTGTGCACCCTCATATGCAAACCTGTACCTGGGGGAGTGGGAGCGGGAATTCCTATTAGGGGAAAATGCGTCCATGTGCGCTGCCAACATCCTGGTATGGCAGCGATACATCGACGACATTTTTATTATCTGGGACGGCCAGGAAAGCGATCTAATAGAGTTGTTAAGATTGATGAACATAAATACCTTTAACCTATTTTTTACCATGTCTTATCATGATATAGAAGTCAATTTCTTGGATATTCGTATTATGAAGGGACTTGATGGCAGTATAAGTACATCCCTATTCAGGAAGGAAACGGCAGGCAATACTCTGCTACATGCGGAAAGTTTCCACCCAGAATTTCTAAAAAAGTCAATCCCTTACAGCCAATTCCTCCGTATTCGAAGGAATTGCTCTACAGACTCTGACTTTCAAAGAGAAAGTGATTCTTTAACAGAACGCCTGATGAGGAGAGGCTATACAAAAACGAGCCTCAAAAAGGCTTTCAATAGAGTAAGAACTAAGGATAGGAGGTCTCTTGTCTTCAAGCCTAAAACCAACAGCAAAAAGACAAAAGAGGAAATTAACACGAGAATCATCATAAACTTTTCAAATGAACACCAAGAAATTAGGAAAGTTATTTCAAAATTTTGGCCTATCCTGACCGAGGACCCTATTCTGAGGAATCTAATTACTGATAAACCTCAGATTACCTATAAAAAGGTATCCTCTTTAGGAACATTACTAGTCCAGAGTGAATATAAAGGAAAGGATAAAAAAGATCCATGCAAAACCTTTGGCACCTACCCCTGTGGTTCCTGTGCGCAATGTGCAGTGATTGGAAGGAGAACCACACTGACATTGCCGAATGGGGATACTTTCTCCCTGAGACATTTTGCTAATTGCAGAACTCGGGGAGTGGTATACCTCATGCAATGTCAGTGTGGTTCATTTTATGTAGGTAAAACCAAGCAAGAACTGCGTAGCAGAGTAGACAAACACATGCATTCTATGCATATTTGCAATTTATACCTTCCACTCGGCAGACACATAGCTAAACATCATGGCTATCATATGCCAACTGTAAATTTTACTGTACTAGAACGTGTACATATCCCTCTAAGAGGAGGTGATTGGAATAAGGTACTACTGCAACGTGAAATGCGTTGGATTAGGCACCTAAGAGCAACAACACCTCCGGGCCTAAACGAAAGTGAAAGTTTTAGACCCTTCTTGGAAGGATTTTTTTCTGGTAAAACTGATTAGATGTTCATCTATAGGAGTCCCAATTTTCTAAGACATTATATGGGAGTTGCTTCTTCCTTCTCTCAATAACAACATAGCCTCGGCCCTACCTCATGTCAATAAAGTATTTAGTGAAGAACTGCAGCTATGATTGAAAGTAATTGTGATTCTTGAAACAAGGGGTTGTATATAAAGTTATTGTATATTTATTATTTATATAATTTTTTAATACTGCTTTTTCTTCTTTTAGAAAAGTTGTTTAGTTGAGTTTATCCTTGGTCCACATTATGTTAAAGCAGACTAACAGGGGAAGGTGTGATATCATCATTGGGTAATATTGACGACTTATCCCTGTTGTGGTTTGTACCTGGGGGGCCCATGTTACGTTTGACCCCGGGGGTTTGTTCCTAGATGGTGATGTCTTTCCTCTTTTTAGTCGATTCTAGGTTCATTTCATGTCCTATGCTCATCAGCTGCCGGGGGAGAGGCGCTGGGTATTTACCCGGGCGTCTCTATTTCACCCCCAGGATGAAGGAGAAATTTTTCTCCCCTACCTGGGGGTGGTCCCCTTTGGCAGCTGTGGTTTTTTAGTTTCCTTGTTCCAGGGGTTTGAATTCAAACCCTGAAATGCCCACATGTTCAGGATGTGGGGCAATTGAATCTGCCCATGCCCTGGCTCTTTATCGCTTATCATTCCCAATACTGTAACTTTACAGTGTCGGGTCGCCTATACCTATTTGTTGACTTTTTCCCTATCCCAAGATGGTCGAAAAAACTTTTTTCGATTCTGGACCTTGAGGGGTATAAACAACAAGATATAAATAGTCTCCCTTCTCCACAATGGCCGCTAGTCCCATGTCTTTCTAGCACTCACAGTTATAACATATAGATATTTCCCTCTCTCAAAATGGCCATCTCTGAACTTCCATTTCCGTTTAGAGACTATAGCCTTGCAATATTGCAAGTCCTCCAATAAAATGGCCATATTACACTTTCCGGTCACGGCAACGTTTTTATACAAAGGAGACCAGGTGGGAAGCATCCTGCCCCTGGAGAACAAGGCCTCGATGGAGAGGGAAACCTCGGACCTGTATATATATTTTTTGCTATTGGATTCTTCAGTTTAATTCTACAAGAGGTTGGATCAGTGCGGTGAATAAGGGGAATATTTTCCCTTTTCGAAAATGGCCGTTCCGGAGCTTCCGGTTCCGGTTGGTCATCCGCAGCCTTGCATTACCCAAAAGCTTCCAACAAAATGGCCGCGCCGCTACTTCCGGTCGCGACAATGGCGTCATAGACAATGGACTGCATTGAGCACGTTGTCTGCAGACGCCAGTATCCTAATGAGATTACAACATGAGACATATATACCTTTACAAAGGCCGTAATTAAGGCAATAATTAGAGGGAGGGTCTTGCCATCTGGAGCGATAATAGGTGAGTACAAAGGGAACACCAAGGGGGACGTTTGGCATCATTCCTTCCCCATATACTGGGGAGATTGGAGACATTTTTCACACTGGTGGTCGGCTGAAAACCATTGTTGGTGGCCAGCTGGATATCCAGACTACTTTACTAACAGGAGAGTTGGCTACACATCTTTCACTGGTGAGTGTTTTCAAGACTAGTTCTGGAACAAATGCTTGTGTTGTGATAGCTTTTTTATCTTGAATAATGAGGATTTTTTGTCCTCTTTTTTTCCTCTCTTTTTGGTTTTTCTTTTTTGGGGGATCTTTATCCCCCTTTTTTCTTTTCTTTTTTGTCTATTTTTGTTCTCTCCAAATCTAGGATATTGATGCCATTCATTTGAACTAAATAGTTCTGTTCACCCTATGAGCATTAGGAGCATGATTCGATAGAACTTGGTCGACTTCTGGGGACATCAGGCTTCTGGGGCACCTCATGCGGGGGATGGGTGGCCTGGACCCTCTTGAGTACAATGTTTTTAACACAGTGGGTGAGTTGTCATGTACCAATGCTTCCTATGTGTTTCTGCCCAAATGTTGACAATGTGATGTTATGTATCATTATTTTGTATATATATATCTAATATTTACATTTTTGATTTAATTTAGATGTAATGCTTACATATGCCTTGATAAAGAATGTTTAACATTCGAAACGCGTCGGCCTTTCTGCTACAACTTACCTCCCAATCTTGGTGATGGTTGCGCATGACGGAGAGTATTGCATCATTCATGTTTTTGTATAAATTATGTAATTTTTTTGAAAATTTGTAATATGTTTAAAATATATATATTTTTTGTAATAAATTTTTCTATTTTTTATATATAATTTTTTTGAATTTCTTTTGATTGTGTTGCCCATAAAATCCCAATTTCTGAGGTTTTTTCGATTGTTTCAATTACTACGGGATGATGGCAACAACATGCCGCCATATATGAGTTGGTCTTTTTTCTATTACACATAGGGTGGATAATACACCCACTAACCTCACCACAGCTCATATATTTTGGCATGGACCCTTATGCTTCATATATACTAAGGTTTTGATCCTTATATTTGGCTCTACCTCCCTAGTGGAGTTTTTCAGGGGAGAAAGAACCAAGGGTCGGAACATAATTGTTGGTAATCCTTAAGTGGTTCCAACATAGGTTATAGTCGTTTTTGTTTCATTGTTTTTTTTAAATCATTGTTTCAGGTTGCCTATAATACCTACGACATGGGAGATTTACAAGGGGGGCATTGGGAGGAGCTAATGACCCAAATAGAGCAAAGCTACCAAGGGAAAGAACAATTAGACTCAGATCTTCTCTCCCTGTTCTTTAATCTAACTAAAACACTGGAAAAAAAGTCAGCCCTACATTGGCATATTCAATCTATGGAAAGGTACATAGGTGACCATATTAACCCAATAGGATTGAGGATTCAAATTTTTCCTATATTGGATAATATTAGTAAAGAACTAAAAATTAATTGGGAAAATAAATTAAATGAGTGCTCTAAGAGTTTAATGCAACTGCTTCAAAATGAATATAAACAACAACTGCAGATTTTGGACAAAGAGATCGAATCAATTTATATACGCCTAACACCATTAAAAACATTAGATGAATATGCAGGACAGGAAAAGAAGTTAAAAGAACATTTGGAAACCTTTGGCAAACAGATCCTGATTAAAAAGGAGAAAAAATATTGGAGAGACAAAAATGCTTTTAGTGAGGGCAGGGCGTATAAATGGAATCGGGATAAAAACAACAAAAAGAGATCCAATAACAAAAATCCCAGGAATGCGAATGGCCATCAGAATGAGTATCTATCAGATACACCATCTAATTCCTCCTCAACGGCTTCTTCTAATATAAGCCGAACATCCACAAAGAGAAAGGGTCCTTTCTCCAAACATGGTACTGAGGGTGAGGTCCAACAAACTAGCAAAAAATCTAGTAATGATTCCCAGGTCTCCTTCTCGCAGATTGCGAGGGGGGAAAATACTGGGGGGAGGGGGGGATCCAGTAGAAACATTAGAGGTTCCCCCTCAAACAGAGGAAAATTACTGGCCCGCAAAGACTTGGGGGCAGTTCCAAAAATGCCACGTACCCCTCTAGATACTTTTTTGGAGAAGAAGGGGGTACTTCCAACACCCCCACTTTTCCAAATACAGCCAATGATAGAGATATCTCAAGAGGAGAATATAATAATATCATAAATTTATCTTCGCATATCTTAACAACAGCTGAACGTGAGGTTTTGTGTCTTGGGCTCTCTTTTTGTCCCACTAATAGCACAGATCCTTTTGAAGCGGTCAAGGATATTCATCTGTTTGCTCGGAGACTTTTTTATAAAGGTCTCTATTACAAACATAAGAATCAAGAAAATGAGGTTGCCCTTAATCTGAAGACAGCAGATTTCAGAGCTTTAAGGGACTTAAATCTCCTTTTACAGGAAAATGCAACACTAGATGATGCATGGGAGGAGGCAATAATTGAGGAGAGCAACCAGGAGGCAGATAATGAAAATAACACTTATGAAATTAAAGACTTCAAGCGAAAGTCCAATAAATTCCCAGTACTGAGTCAAAATCCTGCAATTTCCCTTTTTGTGAAACAGGTAACTAGAGAATTGGAAACCCTAAAAAAGAAGAATCAGAATAATCTCACCTTTGAACAACAACACGCACTAAAAACTCTAAGGAAGAACACCGATATAACAATCAAATCCTCAGATAAGGGGGGGAATGTTGTTCTAATGGATAACAGTAACTATGAAAAAATGTGCCTTAGAATCTTGAATAACAAGCAGTGTTATAGGAAAATCACACCAGCAGTGGTGGAGAAATTCAACAGTGAATTTTATCAGCTGGTTGATCATTTCTACAACAATGGTAGCATAATAAAAAATGTTTGGGAGTTCATTCGAACACAATACCCAAGACAACCTACAATGTACTCCTTACCAAAGGTACATAAGAACTTGCAGGATCCGCCTGGCCGACCAATTATATCTGGCAACGGATCGATTGCAGAAGGAGTCAGTCAGGTAATCGATCAGTATCTCCGCCCCCATGTACTCGATTTACCATCATATACCAGAGATACAATTCATCTCTTGCAGTTATTGGAAGATCTATCAGTACCTGCAGATGCAATTCTTGTAACAATAGATGTGGAATCCCTCTATAATAGCATTCCACATAAATTGGGCTTGGAGGCTATTGATCGAGTATTAAAACAAAGACCCACTATTGATCGAAAATTTAATGATTTCATTTTGGTGATGTTGGAGTTTATTTTGGAGCACAATACCTTTTTGTTCCAAGGCTCCCACTACCTCCAGGTACAGGGTGTTGCAATGGGGACGTGCTGTGCACCCTCATATGCAAACCTGTACCTGGGGGAGTGGGAATTCCTATTAGGGGAAAATGCGTCCATGTGCGCTGCCAACATCCTGGTATGGCAGCGATACATCGACGACATTTTTATTATCTGGGACGGCCAGGAAAGCGATCTAATAGAGTTGTTAAGATTGATGAACATAAATACCTTTAACCTATTTTTTACCATGTCTTATCATGATATAGAAGTCAATTTCTTGGATATTCGTATTATGAAGGGACTTGATGGCAGTATAAGTACATCCCTATTCAGGAAGGAAACGGCAGGCAATACTCTGCTACATGCGGAAAGTTTCCACCCAGAATTTCTAAAAAAGTCAATCCCTTACAGCCAATTCCTCCGTATTCGAAGGAATTGCTCTACAGACTCTGACTTTCAAAGAGAAAGTGATTCTTTAACAGAACGCCTGATGAGGAGAGGCTATACAAAAACGAGCCTCAAAAAGGCTTTCAATAGAGTAAGAACTAAGGATAGGAGGTCTCTTGTCTTCAAGCCTAAAACCAACAGCAAAAAGACAAAAGAGGAAATTAACACGAGAATCATCATAAACTTTTCAAATGAACACCAAGAAATTAGGAAAGTTATTTCAAAATTTTGGCCTATCCTGACCGAGGACCCTATTCTGAGGAATCTAATTACTGATAAACCTCAGATTACCTATAAAAAGGTATCCTCTTTAGGAACATTACTAGTCCAGAGTGAATATAAAGGAAAGGATAAAAAAGATCCATGCAAAACCTTTGGCACCTACCCCTGTGGTTCCTGTGCGCAATGTGCAGTGATTGGAAGGAGAACCACACTGACATTGCCGAATGGGGATACTTTCTCCCTGAGACATTTTGCTAATTGCAGAACTCGGGGAGTGGTATACCTCATGCAATGTCAGTGTGGTTCATTTTATGTAGGTAAAACCAAGCAAGAACTGCGTAGCAGAGTAGACAAACACATGCATTCTATGCATATTTGCAATTTATACCTTCCACTCGGCAGACACATAGCTAAACATCATGGCTATCATATGCCAACTGTAAATTTTACTGTACTAGAACGTGTACATATCCCTCTAAGAGGAGGTGATTGGAATAAGGTACTACTGCAACGTGAAATGCGTTGGATTAGGCACCTAAGAGCAACAACACCTCCGGGCCTAAACGAAAGTGAAAGTTTTAGACCCTTCTTGGAAGGATTTTTTTCTGGTAAAACTGATTAGATGTTCATCTATAGGAGTCCCAATTTTCTAAGACATTATATGGGAGTTGCTTCTTCCTTCTCTCAATAACAACATAGCCTCGGCCCTACCTCATGTCAATAAAGTATTTAGTGAAGAACTGCAGCTATGATTGAAAGTAATTGTGATTCTTGAAACAAGGGGTTGTATATAAAGTTATTGTATATTTATTATTTATATAATTTTTTAATACTGCTTTTTCTTCTTTTAGAAAAGTTGTTTAGTTGAGTTTATCCTTGGTCCACATTATGTTAAAGCAGACTAACAGGGGAAGGTGTGATATCATCATTGGGTAATATTGACGACTTATCCCTGTTGTGGTTTGTACCTGGGGGGCCCATGTTACGTTTGACCCCGGGGGTTTGTTCCTAGATGGTGATGTCTTTCCTCTTTTTAGTCGATTCTAGGTTCATTTCATGTCCTATGCTCATCAGCTGCCGGGGGAGAGGCGCTGGGTATTTACCCGGGCGTCTCTATTTCACCCCCAGGATGAAGGAGAAATTTTTCTCCCCTACCTGGGGGTGGTCCCCTTTGGCAGCTGTGGTTTTTTAGTTTCCTTGTTCCAGGGGTTTGAATTCAAACCCTGAAATGCCCACATGTTCAGGATGTGGGGCAATTGAATCTGCCCATGCCCTGGCTCTTTATCGCTTATCATTCCCAATACTGTAACTTTACAGTGTCGGGTCGCCTATACCTATTTGTTGACTTTTTCCCTATCCCAAGATGGTCGAAAAAACTTTTTTCGATTCTGGACCTTGAGGGGTATAAACAACAAGATATAAATAGTCTCCCTTCTCCACAATGGCCGCTAGTCCCATGTCTTTCTAGCACTCACAGTTATAACATATAGATATTTCCCTCTCTCAAAATGGCCATCTCTGAACTTCCATTTCCGTTTAGAGACTATAGCCTTGCAATATTGCAAGTCCTCCAATAAAATGGCCATATTACACTTTCCGGTCACGGCAACGTTTTTATACAAAGGAGACCAGGTGGGAAGCATCCTGCCCCTGGAGAACAAGGCCTCGATGGAGAGGGAAACCTCGGACCTGTATATATATTTTTTGCTATTGGATTCTTCAGTTTAATTCTACAAGAGGTTGGATCAGTGCGGTGAATAAGGGGAATATTTTCCCTTTTCGAAAATGGCCGTTCCGGAGCTTCCGGTTCCGGTTGGTCATCCGCAGCCTTGCATTACCCAAAAGCTTCCAACAAAATGGCCGCGCCGCTACTTCCGGTCGCGACAATGGCGTCATAGACAATGGACTGCATTGAGCACGTTGTCTGCAGACGCCAGTATCCTAATGAGATTACAACATGAGACATATATACCTTTACAAAGGCCGTAATTAAGGCAATAATTAGAGGGAGGGTCTTGCCATCTGGAGCGATAATAGGTGAGTACAAAGGGAACACCAAGGGGGACGTTTGGCATCATTCCTTCCCCATATACTGGGGAGATTGGAGACATTTTTCACACTGGTGGTCGGCTGAAAACCATTGTTGGTGGCCAGCTGGATATCCAGACTACTTTACTAACAGGAAAGTTGGCTACACATCTTTCACTGGTGAGTGTTTTCAAGACTAGTTCTGGAACAAATGCTTGTGTTGTGATAGCTTTTTTATCTTGAATAATGAGGATTTTTTGTCCTCTTTTTTTCCTCTCTTTTTGGTTTTTCTTTTTTGGGGGATCTTTATCCCCCTTTTTTCTTTTCTTTTTTGTCTATTTTTGTTCTCTCCAAATCTAGGATATTGATGCCATTCATTTGAACTAAATAGTTCTGTTCACCCTATGAGCATTAGGAGCATGATTCGATAGAACTTGGTCGACTTCTGGGGACATCAGGCTTCTGGGGCACCTCATGCGGGGGATGGGTGGCCTGGACCCTCTTGAGTACAATGTTTTTAACACAGTGGGTGAGTTGTCATGTACCAATGCTTCCTATGTGTTTCTGCTCAAATGTTGACAATGTGATGTTATGTATCATTATTTTGTATATATATATCTAATATTTACATTTTTGATTTAATTTAGATGTAATGCTTACATATGCCTTGATAAAGAATGTTTAACATTCGAAACGCGTCGGCCTTTCTGCTACAACTTACCTCCCAATCTTGGTGATGGTTGCGCATGACGGAGAGTATTGCATCATTCATGTTTTTGTATAAATTATGTAATTTTTTTGAAAATTTGTAATATGTTTAAAATATATATATTTTTTGTAATAAATTTTTCTATTTTTTATATATAATTTTTTTGAATTTCTTTTGATTGTGTTGCCCATAAAATCCCAATTTCTGAGGTTTTTTCGATTGTTTCAATTACTACGGGATGATGGCAACAACATGCCGCCATATATGAGTTGGTCTTTTTTCTATTACACATAGGGTGGATAATACACCCACTAACCTCACCACAGCTCATATATTTTGGCATGGACCCTTATGCTTCATATATACTAAGGTTTTGATCCTTATATTTGGCTCTACCTCCCTAGTGGAGTTTTTCAGGGGAGAAAGAACCAAGGGTCGGAACATAATTGTTGGTAATCCTTAAGTGGTTCCAACATAGGTTATAGTCGTTTTTGTTTCATTGTTTTTTTTAAATCATTGTTTCAGGTTGCCTATAATACCTACGACATGGGAGATTTACAAGGGGGGCATTGGGAGGAGCTAATGACCCAAATAGAGCAAAGCTACCAAGGGAAAGAACAATTAGACTCAGATCTTCTCTCCCTGTTCTTTAATCTAACTAAAACACTGGAAAAAAAGTCAGCCCTACATTGGCATATTCAATCTATGGAAAGGTACATAGGTGACCATATTAACCCAATAGGATTGAGGATTCAAATTTTTCCTATATTGGATAATATTAGTAAAGAACTAAAAATTAATTGGGAAAATAAATTAAATGAGTGCTCTAAGAGTTTAATGCAACTGCTTCAAAATGAATATAAACAACAACTGCAGATTTTGGACAAAGAGATCGAATCAATTTATATACGCCTAACACCATTAAAAAACATTAGATGAATATGCAGGACAGGAAAAGAAGTTAAAAGAACATTTGGAAACCTTTGGCAAACAGATCCTGATTAAAAAGGAGAAAAAATATTGGAGAGACAAAAATGCTTTTAGTGAGGGCAGGGCGTATAAATGGAATCGGGATAAAAACAACAAAAAGAGATCCAATAACAAAAATCCCAGGAATGCGAATGGCCATCAGAATGAGTATCTATCAGATACACCATCTAATTCCTCCTCAACGGCTTCTTCTAATATAAGCCGAACATCCACAAAGAGAAAGGGTCCTTTCTCCAAACATGGTACTGAGGGTGAGGTCCAACAAACTAGCAAAAAATCTAGTAATGATTCCCAGGTCTCCTTCTCGCAGATTGCGAGGGGGGAAAATACTGGGGGGAGGGGGGGATCCAGTAGAAACATTAGAGGTTCCCCCTCAAACAGAGGAAAATTACTGGCCCGCAAAGACTTGGGGGCAGTTCCAAAAATGCCACGTACCCCTCTAGATACTTTTTTGGAGAAGAAGGGGGTACTTCCAACACCCCCACTTTTCCAAATACAGCCAATGATAGAGATATCTCAAGAGGAGAATATAATAATATCATAAATTTATCTTCGCATATCTTAACAACAGCTGAACGTGAGGTTTTGTGTCTTGGGCTCTCTTTTTGTCCCACTAATAGCACAGATCCTTTTGAAGCGGTCAAGGATATTCATCTGTTTGCTCGGAGACTTTTTTATAAAGGTCTCTATTACAAACATAAGAATCAAGAAAATGAGGTTGCCCTTAATCTGAAGACAGCAGATTTCAGAGCTTTAAGGGACTTAAATCTCCTTTTACAGGAAAATGCAACACTAGATGATGCATGGGAGGAGGCAATAATTGAGGAGAGCAACCAGGAGGCAGATAATGAAAATAACACTTATGAAATTAAAGACTTCAAGCGAAAGTCCAATAAATTCCCAGTACTGAGTCAAAATCCTGCAATTTCCCTTTTTGTGAAACAGGTAACTAGAGAATTGGAAACCCTAAAAAAGAAGAATCAGAATAATCTCACCTTTGAACAACAACACGCACTAAAAACTCTAAGGAAGAACACCGATATAACAATCAAATCCTCAGATAAGGGGGGGAATGTTGTTCTAATGGATAACAGTAACTATGAAAAAATGTGCCTTAGAATCTTGAATAACAAGCAGTGTTATAGGAAAATCACACCAGCAGTGGTGGAGAAATTCAACAGTGAATTTTATCAGCTGGTTGATCATTTCTACAACAATGGTAGCATAATAAAAAATGTTTGGGAGTTCATTCGAACACAATACCCAAGACAACCTACAATGTACTCCTTACCAAAGGTACATAAGAACTTGCAGGATCCGCCTGGCCGACCAATTATATCTGGCAACGGATCGATTGCAGAAGGAGTCAGTCAGGTAATCGATCAGTATCTCCGCCCCCATGTACTCGATTTACCATCATATACCAGAGATACAATTCATCTCTTGCAGTTATTGGAAGATCTATCAGTACCTGCAGATGCAATTCTTGTAACAATAGATGTGGAATCCCTCTATAATAGCATTCCACATAAATTGGGCTTGGAGGCTATTGATCGAGTATTAAAACAAAGACCCACTATTGATCGAAAATTTAATGATTTCATTTTGGTGATGTTGGAGTTTATTTTGGAGCACAATACCTTTTTGTTCCAAGGCTCCCACTACCTCCAGGTACAGGGTGTTGCAATGGGGACGTGCTGTGCACCCTCATATGCAAACCTGTACCTGGGGGAGTGGGAGCGGGAATTCCTATTAGGGGAAAATGCGTCCATGTGCGCTGCCAACATCCTGGTATGGCAGCGATACATCGACGACATTTTTATTATCTGGGACGGCCAGGAAAGCGATCTAATAGAGTTGTTAAGATTGATGAACATAAATACCTTTAACCTATTTTTTACCATGTCTTATCATGATATAGAAGTCAATTTCTTGGATATTCGTATTATGAAGGGACTTGATGGCAGTATAAGTACATCCCTATTCAGGAAGGAAACGGCAGGCAATACTCTGCTACATGCGGAAAGTTTCCACCCAGAATTTCTAAAAAAGTCAATCCCTTACAGCCAATTCCTCCGTATTCGAAGGAATTGCTCTACAGACTCTGACTTTCAAAGAGAAAGTGATTCTTTAACAGAACGCCTGATGAGGAGAGGCTATACAAAAACGAGCCTCAAAAAGGCTTTCAATAGAGTAAGAACTAAGGATAGGAGGTCTCTTGTCTTCAAGCCTAAAACCAACAGCAAAAAGACAAAAGAGGAAATTAACACGAGAATCATCATAAACTTTTCAAATGAACACCAAGAAATTAGGAAAGTTATTTCAAAATTTTGGCCTATCCTGACCGAGGACCCTATTCTGAGGAATCTAATTACTGATAAACCTCAGATTACCTATAAAAAGGTATCCTCTTTAGGAACATTACTAGTCCAGAGTGAATATAAAGGAAAGGATAAAAAAGATCCATGCAAAACCTTTGGCACCTACCCCTGTGGTTCCTGTGCGCAATGTGCAGTGATTGGAAGGAGAACCACACTGACATTGCCGAATGGGGATACTTTCTCCCTGAGACATTTTGCTAATTGCAGAACTCGGGGAGTGGTATACCTCATGCAATGTCAGTGTGGTTCATTTTATGTAGGTAAAACCAAGCAAGAACTGCGTAGCAGAGTAGACAAACACATGCATTCTATGCATATTTGCAATTTATACCTTCCACTCGGCAGACACATAGCTAAACATCATGGCTATCATATGCCAACTGTAAATTTTACTGTACTAGAACGTGTACATATCCCTCTAAGAGGAGGTGATTGGAATAAGGTACTACTGCAACGTGAAATGCGTTGGATTAGGCACCTAAGAGCAACAACACCTCCGGGCCTAAACGAAAGTGAAAGTTTTAGACCCTTCTTGGAAGGATTTTTTTCTGGTAAAACTGATTAGATGTTCATCTATAGGAGTCCCAATTTTCTAAGACATTATATGGGAGTTGCTTCTTCCTTCTCTCAATAACAACATAGCCTCGGCCCTACCTCATGTCAATAAAGTATTTAGTGAAGAACTGCAGCTATGATTGAAAGTAATTGTGATTCTTGAAACAAGGGGTTGTATATAAAGTTATTGTATATTTATTATTTATATAATTTTTTAATACTGCTTTTTCTTCTTTTAGAAAAGTTGTTTAGTTGAGTTTATCCTTGGTCCACATTATGTTAAAGCAGACTAACAGGGGAAGGTGTGATATCATCATTGGGTAATATTGACGACTTATCCCTGTTGTGGTTTGTACCTGGGGGGCCCATGTTACGTTTGACCCCGGGGGTTTGTTCCTAGATGGTGATGTCTTTCCTCTTTTTAGTCGATTCTAGGTTCATTTCATGTCCTATGCTCATCAGCTGCCGGGGGAGAGGCGCTGGGTATTTACCCGGGCGTCTCTATTTCACCCCCAGGATGAAGGAGAAATTTTTCTCCCCTACCTGGGGGTGGTCCCCTTTGGCAGCTGTGGTTTTTTCGTTTCCTTGTTCCAGGGGTTTGAATTCAAACCCTGAAATGCCCACATGTTCAGGATGTGGGGCAATTGAATCTGCCCATGCCCTGGCTCTTTATCGCTTATCATTCCCAATACTGTAACTTTACAGTGTCGGGTCGCCTATACCTATTTGTTGACTTTTTCCCTATCCCAAGATGGTCGAAAAAACTTTTTTCGATTCTGGACCTTGAGGGGTATAAACAACAAGATATAAATAGTCTCCCTTCTCCACAATGGCCGCTAGTCCCATGTCTTTCTAGCACTCACAGTTATAACATATAGATATTTCCCTCTCTCAAAATGGCCATCTCTGAACTTCCATTTCCGTTTAGAGACTATAGCCTTGCAATATTGCAAGTCCTCCAATAAAATGGCCATATTACACTTTCCGGTCACGGCAACGTTTTTATACAAAGGAGACCAGGTGGGAAGCATCCTGCCCCTGGAGAACAAGGCCTCGATGGAGAGGGAAACCTCGGACCTGTATATATATTTTTTGCTATTGGATTCTTCAGTTTAATTCTACAAGAGGTTGGATCAGTGCGGTGAATAAGGGGAATATTTTCCCTTTTCGAAAATGGCCGTTCCGGAGCTTCCGGTTCCGGTTGGTCATCCGCAGCCTTGCATTACCCAAAAGCTTCCAACAAAATGGCCGCGCCGCTACTTCCGGTCGCGACAATGGCGTCATAGACAATGGACTGCATTGAGCACGTTGTCTGCAGACACCAGTATCCTAATGAGATTACAACATGAGACATATATACCTTTACAAAGGCCGTAATTAAGGCAATAATTAGAGGGAGGGTCTTGCCATCTGGAGCGATAATAGGTGAGTACAAAGGGAACACCAAGGGGGACGTTTGGCATCATTCCTTCCCCATATACTGGGGAGATTGGAGACATTTTTCACACTGGTGGTCGGCTGAAAACCATTGTTGGTGGCCAGCTGGATATCCAGACTACTTTACTAACAGGAGAGTTGGCTACACATCTTTCACTGGTGAGTGTTTTCAAGACTAGTTCTGGAACAAATGCTTGTGTTGTGATAGCTTTTTTATCTTGAATAATGAGGATTTTTTGTCCTCTTTTTTTCCTCTCTTTTTGGTTTTTCTTTTTTGGGGGATCTTTATCCCCCTTTTTTCTTTTCTTTTTTGTCTATTTTTGTTCTCTCCAAATCTAGGATATTGATGCCATTCATTTGAACTAAATAGTTCTGTTCACCCTATGAGCATTAGGAGCATGATTCGATAGAACTTGGTCGACTTCTGGGGACATCAGGCTTCTGGGGCACCTCATGCGGGGGATGGGTGGCCTGGACCCTCTTGAGTACAATGGGCCAGATTCAGGAACACTTGCGCTGGAGTATTTCGATATGCGCCGCGTAACTGTGATGATGCGCCGTCGTTTCTATGTGCCCGTACCCACCAAACTAGATGCGCCCAATAACGGGTCATTTGCGACTGGCGGAACGTTCCGACGCCAGAGTATCGTCAGCGCTTAATTTCGTTGGGCGCATCAGTCGCGCCTATTGATTTCCCCTGCAAATATGCAAATGAGGGATTTTTCACAATTCACGAACGGATTAGCACCATACGCTGGCTACATGCGCCGCGCGTATCTCGTCCGTCCGGCGCAAAGTTATTTCTACAAAAGGCTGCTTTATCTTTACTCCAGATGGCCACAGGTCAGCAGGAGAGCAGCTACAGCAGCGTTACCGACGATAAGAGCTAGCTGAGCACCCCCACTTGCAGGACAACACCTCTGTCCATGCTTGTCTGTCAAATTTTACAGCCATGGAGGAAGACATCATAGGTCTCCATAGCCGAGATGACGGCTGACAGCTCCTGGCCATTAAAGTTCAGCTTTCTCCTGTGTGTTTGCGGGGAACGGGAGCAGCCATCTCAAAACAAAAGTAACATCACTGCGGGGAGGGGGAGCAGGATATACTTTAGTGCCGAAATGGCGCTTCTACGGGCGCATTTAAACGCCCAACGGAAGGCATTGCGCGGACGTTTCCCGTGAAGTGGTGCCGACGGAAGTTGTGAGCATGCGCACAAAGGGGGCGAGTGGAGCCGCACTCACTGCGCATGCTCCGTGGTTGATGCGCTGAACGTAAGCCTCTGCGCTGGGCTCCGCCCATCATTTACATATGATCACACCCACTTCCACTTGCGTCGGGTTACGCCAGCGCATTATCGTTACTCTGGCGCAAGTTTACGCGCAACTGCTATGTGAATTACAGGACTTGCGCTGAAAGGGTCTTCAGAGTAACGTAAATGAGAAGCGTTACTCTGGAGCAAAGATGCTCTCATCTACCTGAATCTGGCCCAATGTTTTTAACACAGTGGGTGAGTTGTCATGTACCAATGCTTCCTATGTGTTTCTGCTCAAATGTTGACAATGTGATGTTATGTATCATTATTTTGTATATATATATCTAATATTTACATTTTTGATTTAATTTAGATGTAATGCTTACATATGCCTTGATAAAGAATGTTTAACATTCGAAACGCGTTGGCCTTTCTGCTACAACTTACCTCCCAATCTTGGTGATGGTTGCGCATGACGGAGAGTATTGCATCATTCATGTTTTTGTATAAATTATGTAATTTTTTTGAAAATTTGTAATATGTTTAAAATATATATATTTTTTGTAATAAATTTTTCTATTTTTTATATATAATTTTTTTGAATTTCTTTTGATTGTGTTGCCCATAAAATCCCAATTTCTGAGGTTTTTTCGATTGTTTCAAAATAACTATATTGGCTAACATCCTGACAACCCAGCTAGGAGGCTGCTACATGAACAAAAATCTATGGCTAATGTGTTATTTTAAAGATAACCGTTAGCTATTTATTTAAATTTTTAATTTCAATAATCAGTAATATCCAGTCAGAAATCAACTTTAAGTTGTTTGATTACACTGTTGAAATAAGTTGTTGTTGTTATTATTATTAGGCTATTAATTGAAACATTTTATCAAGATAGTTCACACAATAAAATGTATGACGCTTCACTTCAATTATCCAGTCATGCATTTTGAAATTAATCTGTGCATGATTGGATACTGTGACAGGAAGTCAGGTAAATCTGTGTGTATTGTCACAGACGGGAGATACATTTCTGCCTTGTTTAGACAATACACCAATTACTATTAGGCGTCGGGTGCAGAAATAGCCAGAAAGGTTTAGGGCATTGGAAAACTTCAGCTGTTCAGAATGAGGTAATTAAGGCCTCTATAAAGACATCCAAAGGATAGCTACTGATTGCTGCATCCTGAGGCTTTAAGAGTGAATGAATGAATGAATGAATGAATGAAAACTTATATAGCGCGGCACATGCGAACTAAATCGCCTCTGGGCGCTTGTTGTTCCTGTCTCCTTTGGTATCAAAAGAGATGAGTCTTGATCTTTCTCCTGAAGGCTAAGTGGTTCTCCTCCAACCGAATGCTGGTTGGTAAAGCGTTCCATAGTCTGGGACCTTGGACCGCGAATCTTCTATCTCCTTTGGACCTGTAGTTGGCTTTCGGTATCTGGAGTAGATTTTGAATGAGAGCAGTGACTTCTGAAGAGGTGAGGTGCTTGTTGATATTTCTGTGTGATAAATATCAAAGAGACTTTTTGTTTTCTGCTGTATGACCAGCAGTGTCGGCCCAGCAGTAGGCTGTGCCAGACACCATAGGTAGGTTCCTGTGTTGGGAAGGTAGACGCCCTTGTATCCAGCAATATGGAAAAATAAACCATATCCTTTATTTTCAACCATCTTCAACTGCCTTTCTGTACAGTTCAGTGTGTAGTGAACCCATCCAGGGGGTCACACACACCCGCTACGAGCTAATTCCTCACAATACTTAAACAATAGCCCAACTTTTGTGTTAACATTCTCACATCCTTTACTCACGCAGCCTCCTTTTAACATTTCAGAATCAAATTATTTTTTACCCAAAATTCATCAGTTTTTTAAGTTTGAATCCTTTGTGAAATCGGGTAAATCTTAGGTGAAAGTTGTATTAATCTTAGGTCAAAATGCTGATAAATAGACCAGTTAATGTAAATGTCATTAATCAGTGGGAGAAGAGAACCACTGGTGTCCCGACTGTCCAGTCAGGCACCCCAAATCTAAAAAAAAAAATCCTAGGCATGCTTTGGTTAGGTTTGTTTATACAAAGGTAGGTTTTGATTAGGGTTGTCCCGATACCACTTTTTTTTTTTTTTATATATTTTTATTGAAAGTTTACAATAATACCAAGGTAAGGCAAACAGTGACAAGATCAAGTACAAAATGTTAATATACCTTAACCACAAAGACACTGAAGAGCAAGTCTAACTGTTGCATACCATGGGGCCTGTAGCAACCACTCCACCTCATCCCCGCGCCCCAGATGGGACCGTGCTGCGCGGGGGGTGTGTGGCACGAGCCACCTCCAATGTAGCGCCTGCTCGGGCTTAGGCGGGCTATCCCACTGAAAGCATAGAACTTGACCGAAAGCTATCGAGGCAAAAGGGTCAAGGTAGTCCAAGGCCCAGGAGAGAGGAGAGAACTCCAAACCCCCCTGGGTCCGGGAAGTGGCACGCGAGAGACACACAACACAGATGATAACAATTTAAACCATAACTATAAAAAAAGGAAAAGAAAGAAACATAACTAAAGGACCCTTATGGTCCATAACATTCTTGACTGTTATATTAGAATAGCTAAAGGAGTTGAGACAGCAGAGAAAGAAGAGACAGGGGAAAAGGGAGCAGAGAAAAAGAAAGAGAAGGAGCGGAAGGGTCAGGAATTACACGGAGGGACACAAGTTCAGAGGATTCGGGCCCGAAAACTGCAATATTCTAACTGACGTCAGAGTCAAATCATAGAAGGACTCCAACATACGAAGCCCATGGTTCCCAAATGAGTTTGAATCTATCAATAGTATCAAGGATAGTGTTGGAGATCTTCTCATTCGACATTATCCAGGAAATTTTCCTTTTGGCCATTAGGAAAGAGACTGTTGGGGACTTCCAGGCCTTAGTAATAGTCATCTTGGCTCCAAGTAAGATAAAAAAGATCAGAACCTGCGTGTACCTGGGTATTTGAGGTATTGGGTTATTAAGTAAAGCAATCGTGGGATCTCGGGTTACCCCCTCCCCTGTGACTTTACGGATGAGGTTGAATGTTTTATACCAAAAGGACCGAATCCTAGGACATTCCCACATTATGTGGAGTAGGGAGCCCGTGTGTCCGCAGCCCCTAAAACATAGAGGGGAGGATTGTGGATAGAATTTGGCAAGGCGAGTGGGAACCAAGTACCAGCGGGTCATGACCTTAAGGTTCGCTTCTACCAGCGAGGTATTCATAATGCCCTTATATGAGCAGGCTAAGTTAGAATGCCAACGTTCCAACGTCCAGTCGAGGTCAAGGTCTCGGTCCCAACTGGTCATTTATGACGCTTTTTCCAATGGCTCGGCCAAAGCTGAATAAATAAGAGAGATACCCCCTTTTGTGTCCCTGGCTGAGGAACACCATTGTTCATAGGGGGTTACTGATGGTGGGTCAACACTGGTTTTTATGACCTGGCGAAGGAAGTGGAAGATCTGGTAGAACCGGAATTTCTCGGAAGGGGGCATTTTAAGTTTGGAAGTGCAATAACCTAGAGAGAGGGGCCCATTGGAATTAAAGAAGTGTCCGATTCTGTAAAGGCCTTTGTCAAGCCACCATTTGAAGGCTAAAATGTCCAGCCCAGGGGGAAACCGAGGGTTGTGGAAGATGTGGGCCAGTGGGTGCCAGTGGGATATCAGGGGTTTCAGTTTGTGTAGAGAGTCACAGAGTGCCATAGAGTGGGATAATGTAGGAGCAAGAATCGGAGGTCTACTTTTGGGATGATTCCAGAGAAGGAAGTCTAGGGTAAACCCCGGGGTCGCCATCCTTTCCATGGAAACACAATCCGGCTTGGGCCCTTTCAGGTAGATTATCGAGAACTGGCTAAGTTGGGCCGCTCGGTAAAACCACCACAGATTGGGTAATCCGAGGCCCCCCCTCAATCTAGGCCTATAAAGGACTGTCTTAGCTAAACGGTGTCCTTTCTTATCCCAAATGAAACGGTTTATAGCAGATTGGAGAGAGTTAATGTATGATCTGGTGATTGGGATGGGAAGGGAGCGGAATAGATATAAAATTTTAGGTAGCAGAGTCATCTTGACTGCATTTATGCGGCCTAGCCAGGATAGTTTATAAAGGGACCATTGGCGAAGGTCCCCCATGAGCTTTCCAACCAGGGGGGGGTAGTTAAGCTTGTGAAGGAGTTCAGTCCGCGAGGTGAGGTGAATGCCTAAGTAAGGAATGGAAACAGAATTCCAGGAAAAAGGGAAGTGGCATTTCAGACTGTCTAATTGGGCTTGAGGGGTAGTTATGTTTAGAGCCATTGACTTAGTCATGTTAACTTTGAGGCCGGATATGCTGCCAAAATCTTCGAGGAGTTGGGTCACGTTGGGGGTCGAGGTGAGTGGAGATGTAATGAAGAGGAGGACGTCATCCGCAAACAAGGCGCACTTGTGCGACGATTGTCCGCAGCGAACTCCTTGGATGTCTGGATGGTTCCTGATCGCGATAGCCAGAGTCTCGATGGCTACCGCAAACAGGAGAGGGGAAAGGGGGCAACCCTGTCTCGTGCCCTTCCTGATGGGGAATTGATCTGAAAAGTGACCGTGGAACCTAACCTGTGCTATCGGTTGGGAGTACAGTGCCTCTAAAGTTTTGATGAAACCTGGACCAAATCCCCATTTCTGGAGCAAAGTGAAAAGATAGGGCCAAGCAACCGTGTCAAAAGCCTTTTGGAGATCGATGGAAAGCAAGTAACCTTCCTGGGGGGGGGCCACCATCCCAGCCCGACCTCATGAGGGAGATGATATCGACTGCTCTCCGAATCTGGTCCGGTCCCTGTCTCCCCGGTATAAAACCCACCTGGTCTTTATGGATATATGAACCTATAAATGAAGCTAACCTGTTCGCTAATATTTTCGTCATTATCTTCAGGTCATTGTTGATCAAAGAGATCGGTCTGTAATTGCCTATCTCGCTAGGGTCCTTACCCGGTTTAGGAATAACTGAAATGAAAGCTAAGTTCGCTGTGGGATCAAGAGAGGGGTTCTCACGCAGGAAATTAAAGAACCGGGCCAGATATGGAGATAGGATTCCAGAAAAGGTTTTGTAATAATGGTTTGAAAACCCATCCGGGCCTGGGGCCGAGTCCTTCTTAAGATCTTTAATAACTGCACAAATCTCGGTTTCCAGAAATGGTGAGTCTAAAGTGGAACGGTGGGAGTCAGAGAGTCTGGGAAGAGGGACATTGTGTAGAAAGGTGTCAAGACTGGAATGTGAGGGTTGGGTGTCAGATGAGTACAGGTTGGAGTAAAATGACTGGAAGGCCTTGAGTATCTTCTCAGGGTTCTGAGTCAGGGCGTCGTCCGAGGCCTTGATCTTGGGAATGGAGTGAATCCTTAATTTGGGGTTCAGTTTTGCTGCTAACTGCGGGCCAAACTTGTTTGCCCGCATATAGTGCTTACCATTCAGCCATTGCAGATGCTTATCCGCCGAAGAGGTAAGAGCCAAATTGAGTGCTAACCTAGCCGAATCGAGCTTGGCCAGGGAGGCCTGAGAGGGGTTTCGTTTGTGGTCCTTGCTAAGGAGTTTAAAATCCCTCTCAAGGTTCACAATGTCCAACTTCCTTTCCCGCTGCAGTTGCGACGAAAGTTGAATAATTTTTCCCCTCAGCACCGCTTTATGTGCTCCCCAAAGGGAAACAGGGGAGATATCCTCTTTATCATTGTTCCCAAAGTATTCCCGCATCTCCCTCTCCAACATAGCGCAGTGCACCGGGTTGGAGAGGAGAGATGAGTTTAGGCGCCACGGGCGACGCCCAGGGGGGGATATCGAGTTAGAAAGCTTAAGGAGAACTAAGGAATGGTCAGACCAAGGGACTTTGTGAATGGAGGCGTGAGAAGCTACGTGAATGTCAGAAGAGGGCATTAGGGTATGGTCAATTCTGGCGTAGGTCTTATGGGGAGCAGAGTAGTGCGTATAGTCTTTTTCGGAAGGGTTAAGTTCCCGCCACGTATCAATGAGGCCCAGAGTGTGGAGAAGGCGAGCAATGTGGAGGCTCTGTTTAGGTGGTCTTTTAAGGCGGGGGCTTCCTGACCTCGATTTATCTAGGACATTGTCAAATGTGATATTAGAATCACCGCCCAATATTACCCTGCCCTCAAAAAGAGGTGCGAGAGTATTAAGCATAGTGGAAAAAAATTTAGATTGTCCCCGGTTAGGGGCATAATAAGAGACTATGGTGTGAACTGTCCCTTCTATTGATCCTTTAACCAAAATATAGCGCCCTTCCTTGTCGGCGACAGTCATGGAATGTAGATAGTGGGTCTTTTTAGAGAATAATATAGCTACCCCTCTCTTTTTAGTGTCAGCGTTTGCCAGGAAAAAGGTGGGGTACCCACGGTGGAGAAAAGGAGGATTGTAGCTACCAGGAAAATGAGTTTCCTGGAGTAAGATTATATCCAGGCCCCTCGAGTAATAACTCTGGAACGCCTTGCGTCTTTTTGTTGGGGAATTTAAGCCTTGGGTGTTATGCGAAACCACCTTAAGGGCAGCCTGACGGGGAGATGTATCAGCCATGGACACGTGAGGGTGGGCCACGAGCAAATTGAAGACAGGCCTACCTTGAACCTCGAGAGACTGGGAACGCCCCTGAGCATAAGGAGAACCTGAGAGAGAACGCAGATGCAGGCTGGGAGTGATGGAGGCCCTCTGTGTAAGTTCCTGGGAGGAAAAATAAGGATAAAAAGTAAAACAGATTAAGTAAGATTTAAACATTAAATAAGAAAAAGAGAGGGATAAAAGGAAACAGGGAAAGAGAGGC